>VYZQ01029531.1:128366-142544 GCA_013400655.1 Mystacornis crossleyi
TGGTATCTACTTATTTTTTTCTGGTAAAACACAGATGTTTGCCCTGTATTGTATTCGTATGAACCAGCCAGATAAGCATTCAGCTGCTCTGTGCATGTAAGTACAATCATTTTGCATATAAGGAAAGGAAAAAAACAGCCCCTGTCAGCTGAAATAGAAGAAGAAAAAAAAGAAAAAATAACAGTGTGTGTGAACAAGCATTCAGTGATAGACGCCTTATCTCTGAGATTGATCTCAGAGATTTTGGCCCTTTAGCGTGAGATTGATGTGGAACAGTTTTCAGTTTTGACATTGTGTTGGACTCGTCAGAGATGTTGCCATCTTTGCAAGGAGGGAAAGCTGGTGTCTGGCTCAGCAGGCAGCAGAGCAAAGCTGCAGAGACTGGGGGAGGTCTGATGTGTCTTCCTTACGGCACAGCCACTCGGGATTTCCCTGTGCAATACTTCCTATCGATCATATGTTGTCTTTTCCCTCAATCGCCTCTGTGCCACATTTGCTCTTCCTGCTCTTCATTTGCTCTTCATTTTTGGGCCCAGCTCCAAATCATATTTATTTGCCTTTAATTTCAAGGGTGTTCTGAGAGGTGCAGGGATCCCTCAAATACTTGAGGAATACTCAGGGAATTGGGTAGATGACAGTGTAGGCTTTGCACACACACAACAGGGGGATGCAGAGCTAAAGTCTGGGCTAACCTAACATGGGGATTTAAGTAGTTTAATTTCGAACTAATTTTAAAATAATGGAATTAGATTTTTATGCTCCTAATTCTGCCTAAATGAACAATAGAATCGAATTCCTCTAGACCACGCACGCTATGATCTCAAATATTTATATAGAGTTGAAGTGTCAGTGAGGGCTGAGCCTGCCCATGTAAAGCTCTGGTGAACCTCAAGTGCCCACAAAGAGGAACTCAAGGCATCTCTTACATGGGCACAGAATAGAACAGAATCAAGGCCTTTGTGTTTAGTAATTTTGACGTACTAACGCATTCAGCTCTCAATCACCTGAGCATCAAAGCAATTAAGCTTTGGTTTTCAGCAGTGCATCTTAATTGTGCAGTCTTCTCTGCAGAGGATAGATGAGCAAGCTCACATGGCAGTGCAGAGCTCAGGACAGGGATATCCATCTCCCACTCAGTTCCTGCCTCTTGGTTCTCCTTGCAGAGACAGTGGTTGGTGCTTAGGAACATGTACCCTCGACCTGTTTCCCCTTCAGTGTCATTGATCCCATTATTGGTACTGTCTGACCTTGAAACACCCTCTATTTTTTATTTTTAAGTAGATTAGGAAGAAAGCTTCTTGGAGGGCTTAAAAGACTGTATGCTAAAGATGATTTCTGCAACCTGATATGGATTACCATAGTTACTCTGTCTGAGCATGGCAGCTTTCCAACTCCTCTGCCAGGAATGATCTAAAAGCTTTTCTTTTATTGTGTCTTGAGGTGAGAGTCTGGCTTTAAAAAGCTTTCAGAATTCTAATTCTTTCCTCCAGTTTGTTGGCAGGGGGAGTCCAGGGCCGCTCCATCTGATGTCTGATATCGCTGATAACCTACAAACGACGCGTTGGGGATCTCTGACTGTGCATGTCCAATCACTTAGTTAATTGCGGGAGATGCAGCTCGTGGCATCCCCATTATCTCTGCAATCTCTTATTCCTCCAGCCTCTTTCCAGGCATACTGTTTAGGGTTTGTGGCACTCCCACTTCTTCATGGAACATGTGCATTTGCTGGGCCAGACCTGCAGTTAGCAAGAGCAGCAGAATGTAAAGGGCAGTCTCTTGAGTCTTGTTATCTTCTTATGCACAGTAATAGCACAGTCTGCATGCCATTCATGATTTTTATTTAATAGAGTTTCCTGGTGTGTATTTTAGGATTCATTTAAAAATACATCAGTGATGAGCAGGGTAGGAAGAAGAAACGGAGCCAAAAATTCTCTCTAAACCCAGAGCAATAACTGTCTTCTCCTGCCTGCAGCTGACATTTAGGAGTATTCTTAAATCACTTTAAGTGATTTTTAAAAATCACTTCCAAAAAAACGGAGTCTGAGGGAGAGACTATGGGTGGTTTGCCTGATGCCAGCATGAGTAGGGCGAAGAAACTGGGTCCTAAGTTAAAGTTGAATTAATGTTGGTAAGTGATTAGAGGGAAACTGGAAGTGGCAGACTGCGTGTGGAGTATCTCAGCATTGCTTATGGCACTATTTTAATGATGAAAAATCCAGGGTACTATAAATAGCACTAATTTATTCCTTGGGATTTTAACTGGGGCTCTTTCAGGATTCCATGAACTATGGCATGGACCACCCTGCTGACCACACCTGGGCAGGGAGCACTTTAGCACTTTTTCTATTTTATGTCTCTATTTGGCAGGTCCAAGACTGGGACAGACCCGTTTCTCCCAGTCTCAAATTAATTCTTTATCCATGAGACTATTCTTTATCCTGCTCTACTGTCTGGAAATGATAAATTATTGCTGTAGATAACAAATACTTTCTTCTTCTTCCTCCCCACTGCTTAGCCCTTGTTCATAGTGCTGTCCTTCCTGACTTCAATAGTTGGGTTAAAGCCTGTGCAAAACCCCAAGTCTTAGTGAAATGTCAGCACGCGAAACCAGTCCAAAATGCCTGGATTGCTGATACAGACATGCTGCACATTCATCCATCTCTCTCCTGAAATCAATACGGCTCTCAGCAGAGCCTTCTAAGGGGTCCCAGCAGAGCGTTCACTGTAAGTTTTCAGCTCTGATCCACGGTTTTGGCCGAACATTCTGAGGTGCTGCCTGTGCTGCTGCTGAGGCTGCTCAGGGCAGGGGATGCCAGGGCTGGTTCAGCCCATCAGGTCCACCAAGCCCAGCACAGGATATATTTTAAATGCCATGAATATTTAAAATGAGCAAAAAGCAAGCCCTCGGGCATCCTGCTTTTCCAAATTGTGAGAGCTGTGACCAAATACAGACACAGGTAGTTTACATAATTAAAATGAAGCTTTCTTTTCCATTTTCCTCCTCTTCCTTTTCCAGCAGCACCCCATTTAATGCCTCTGGCAAGATTCATCACCTGGAGGCTGTTTTTTATGAGATTTGACAAAGATCATTCAGGAGTCAATATTTTGCCAAAAGCTAAGTGATAAGTCTAGTGACTTGCATATAATTACTCTTTTTCTTTTATGTCTTCCTTTTTCCTCCCTCCTCTTTTCATTGGGGCTTTGAGTTACTGACAGCAGAGCAAATGAGCTATGCTCAGGAGGTATAAAGGCTTCAGGTTTGTACTTTGCTCACTGCCTCAGCTTCGTTTTGCCTGATTTCTGAATAACAGCAGGAGCACGGAGAAGCCGTCATGTCTTTATGTACAAAACTCACAGCTCTCCACTGAATTCCTTGAGGTTTCCCTGTTGTTTGATGAGGTAGGCAACAGTGGTTCCAGAAGGACAAAATGAACTGGTTTAAAGGAGCAGGGTATGGAATGGACAAGGGGAATGAGGCTCTCAGATACCTTTAGGCTCCTTCAAATAACCTGGGTTGAACAAAAAGGGTTGGATTTTGATACAAAGTAATTTTTTTCTTTGTGAATAGACTTTACGTAGAAATCAGCATAAAAATCCTCTTGGCAGCTGGCTCCCTTCCTAAATATGATCACCCTTCAGCCCATAAAATTACGGCTCTAGCTTTGCACCAATGTAGTTAAAAGAGCAGATTTATCTGGGGCTCTAAATCAGAAGCTCACGTGCAGCAGTGGCTGTGTGCTGCCAGGCCTGCGCATAAATGCCCCAAGTCACAATTGTTCCATTCTGGCAAAGCTGTTTCTGAGATTTTGCAAAGAAATTCATATTGAAGGTTTTTTGGGTTTGTTTGATTGTCTGACAAGTACAAGTGAGGCTTTTTAAGCAGGGCAGATGTGAAGGAGCATTAAAAGGAACTGGATACTGTGACCCTGGGTCAGGCATCTGGTCCCATCAAAGCCCAATTTACCTGTGAAACCTTCCAAAAAGGAGCAAATTCAGTCCAGTCCCTCTGGAAGTAAAGAGCTGCCTTGTGACTGAGCTAATGCTCACAGGGTAGTATGAAAAGTATCTATATTGATTTCAAAGAGAAGGCTGTTATGAGGAAGCATTTCCTAAGACTCAAGGCTGGTTAGTTCGCAATCATTTTGTGTTAAATAATTCAGAAGCTGATGCAAAAGTAAATTAGTAAGTAGTCTAAACAACACGGTTTTGTGGCAAACTTTATCAAAGAGACCTAATTTTTACTCTCTGATTATATTACAAGTCTGGTTGACAAAAATGATCATACAAATTTAGTGCATTTAGACTTTGTGAGGTGTTTGACTTGGCAGTGAATGGCGTGCTGATTAAACATTAGCACCATTCAGTAACTTTAGAATATGCATTAAATGGATAACGAAGTGCCTGGCAGAGCTCAGGGGGTAGCTGTCCATGGGGAATCAGGACTAAACCGACCTGTGGTTTCTGGGGCTCATTAGGGTTAGGCAACAAAGCTCTCAGTTGTTTGTAACAATAGTCTATAGCAAAACACAAAAAGAAAGATTTTTGGAAAGCACTAAAATCTAGAGAATGGTAGGCAGTGAGGAGGAAAGGAGGCTGGCACTGGGAAGGTGAACTTTTCGGTAGAGGGGATGAGAAATCCATCAGGCCCCATGTTGGTCTGTCCTGTGGGCTGGAGCAGGGGGTGCGCTCATGGGGTGAAGCGAGCAGTGATCCAAGAAGCCTCTGCACATCGATCCTGCTGCGATGACCTGACAAAGGGAATTTATGTGGCCTTTAAATATATAAACAAGAGAGTACTGAATAACAGGAAAAGGAGTAATTTTACTTTTATTGCAGCATCGCTAAAACCATGTCTCAAGCGGCAAAATACTGCATCGAAACTTTGTAAGGATATGAAAAAGTTGGAAAGTGGGTAGGAAAGAAGGGCTAAAATTATTTGAGGGTATGAGGAAATGTTTTACAGTAGGAGACCTGAAAGGTTCAGTGTGTTTCATGGACCAAAATATGGTCTGAGGTGATGGGTTTTTTGTGCATGAGTCTGTTCTGGGAAGAAAATAACTCTGTCCTAAAAGGAGAGAAAAATAAAGGAAGTGCCCGTATCTGAAAGCTGAACCAGATATTGCTAAATGAGGTGTGGGCTTGGTGAGGGGTTTTCGGGGTTTGTTTTATTTTAATTGGGAAGTGATTTTAGTCATTAGAGCACATAATCAAGAGAACAAAATAAAGAAAGCTTTTTGATGGCTCCAGAGTAAGACTTGCTTGTAGTCTCCACTACTGATTTTTTGGGGACTTACAACTCTGTTTGATTAGAAATAGCTGGGTAAAATACACTGGTCTGTTATAAGGTCAAAGGAAGACCTTATGAGTCTTCCTGGTCTTCAAATGAGTTGACACTATAACTGGGGATGAACACAGTGACATTAAAAACGGCCTCACCCGATCTCAGAAGGAAAAGCTCTCCCAGTGTTATCAGCTTCCTCGTGTGTGACAGTTGTTGTTCATACATTTTTAATGTTTTAATCTGGAAAGCTCATTGACATTTTGTTCTGAAACACACGGTGCTGCTCCGCAAAGGAGGACATTTGTTCCTGCAGCTGCACCATCTGGGCAGGAGAGCAACAGGGCTGCCCCGGCGTGCTCTGCCCGGCCCTGCAGAGGATTGCCAGGATTCCTCAGGTGCTGGAACTGCTCCACTGCCATCCACATGGCTTGTGTTGAGCTAATATCGAGGCTGTCCTGGGTGGCTCCAGCACGGCCATGACTCGGCTCTCTGCTCAGAAGGATCAGCAGCAACAGGCAATGGTTTGACAGAAGGAAGAGATTTATGGTGCAAACCTGGTTCCAGCATCAAGCCCGAAAGATCTGGAGGCAAAAGGAACAACTGCTGGTATGATATCTGTCAAGAAGTGTTTCCCATCGGGAAGCAGTGGATGAACTGACCACAGCTTGGCCCAGCTGTGCCCGTATCTTACCCACAGTGCAAGGCTCTGTGTCCGATATTAAAGCTGACCTTGTGCTGAGCCTGTGCTCAGGAGTGAATCTTTTTGTGAAAAGAAAAAAATAAAAAGGAAAACCAAAACAAAAACCCCACACAAACCAACAACTTTTGGATACAAATCCTGCAGTGCTCTCTCTCCCAAAGCTCTGCCAGGCAGGAATTGCTGCCTTTTCGCTTCCCCCAGGCACAGACCGAGCAAAGTTTTGTCTTAGATTGACCCAGCTCCAGCCTCAGCATAGGGGATTTGTTACAGATTTCTCCTTGTTCCATTACTGCAGTGATTTACCCATTTCTAGCAACTAAACCTCAAATGCATCTACATGTCATGTCGCTGGCAGTGCCACAAGGCGCTCCAAGGCCAGTGCCTCTAAGCAGGGAGGAGGGAGTGGTGCACAGAAACCTCTAAATTCCAAAGCAGAACTATAAAGAGCTGTAATTGTACCCAGAGTAACGTCCCTGCTATAATTCTCAGCAGGAAAACAATTACATTGCAGCAGTATAACCAGACAGACACGCTGTAAATACAAAACATCCTTTGGAAATATATGCTCCACATTCTAAATACATTTAGAATTAAGGCAAACAATTCTTCCAATTGGGATTCAAGGCAGACATACTTAGGGGTTTGGGATTTTTTTTTTCCCTTATGCTTCTACATTTTTGTTTAGCAGACAGATAAAGGTGCTGTGTTAGTTGATATGTGGATGGCACGCTCAGGCTGTCAGAGAAATGGGGAGCTCACCCTCATTCTCCCCACTGCAGCTGGTTACTTCTGTCCTCCTGAGATGAAGGCAAGTGAGAACGGGGGGTTTGGTTGGTTTTTGGCACCAGAGAGGACAAAGCCAGAAGCACAAAGCCAGATGTGCTGCTGGTGCTGGGATGCAGCAGCTCTGCTGAGCTCGAAGGCTCAGCTGGCTCAATACCCTCAGCGTGCGCCGGTCACTAGGGGAGGATAGAGGATCGCAGAGCCTGTGGGTCATGGACACACTCCTGATAAAAACGGGAATGCTGCAGGGTCTGTCGGCCTGAGATCCCGCTGCTTCTGCTACAGCAGAACCCGGAGAAGCAACTGGATGCAGAAAGGAAAGGACCCGTGGCTTGCTTGCTTTATACCTTTATTTCGTGGACAAGACCCCGGGTCGATATTGGGTCACACTGTCTTTCCCCAAACATGCAGGATTTGATTGATGGTCGTTTTTAAGTGGTAAGATGTTGATCTGCCAGAGGTAATTTTAGATTACTGGGCTTGAAAGATATTTCTGCAGTCTGTTTAGAGAGCCTAAAACATATATAAATGCAATGTTTTAGTATCTTCATTCATCCTTTGAGGGGTTTTATGCAGCATATGTTCCTACACTGCTCAAAGAAGTAAAATTTTGCCATTTGCTGCTGCCTAGTCCAGCCCCTCTTGGAGAAGGGTAACTTGGCAGGCCGGGAGAGTTTTTTAGTTTCCACCATCCCTCATCCAGTTCTACATAAGGAGATGGGGTGGGGTGAAGCAAGGTCCTAAAGAAATGTGTTTGAAAATCTACACAGTCCTGGGAACAGAGATATCTTCTTTATATATATTTTAAAACCATTCTCCTGCAGTACGTTCAATATGATGGTTTTATAAACCTACAGGAAGTTTTCCACTGGATACTTTGGGAGGGAAGATACAAGTTTACGTGGTTATATCAGTCACGGTATGGCTTGCAATGCTTCGTGCTGATTCTGGATGTGACTATTATTCAAGTTATTGTGAGATATTGCAGCACCTTCTCTAAGTGTCCACCCTATTTCCACTGGTCAGGCGACATTTCAGCATTGCCTTTAATAAGAGAGACTATGCTGTAGAATTTAAGGACAACAGGGTGAGTTGAGGTTAGGAATGGTGTGTATCCACCACAAATGGAAGTACTGCCCAAGGCAAGAGATTAGGACAGTGCTTTTCTCCACAGACAGGAACAACAAAAAGTTCACATTCTGAAAATAATAATAATACAGGAGAGAGAGAGGAAGGAAAGGAATAAAAGAGATCTTCCGGAGATCACAAAGCCAAACCTAGCAGTACTTTACTGCAGCTCTCAAAAGTTTGGAAGTGAAGCCCGTAACAATGAAATGCATGGCTTGAGGGCCAGAGCTAAAACAGGCTCCCAGCACAGAGCAGGGGCTGTCCGACCGATATGTTTGTCACTGCAAGTAGTGGCTGTGAAGCAAACAAAGGGGAACACAGCTGACGTTTAACAGCCACTCTACAGCCACAAAGCTACTTCTGCCTCCTATCTGGAAGTTTATATAGGGAACACGTGGTAGGTTTCTCCATGCTGGCAGGTCATAAACCTGAGTTTTCCCTATATTTGCCCCTTTTCCATGCTCATTCTCTCTTGCTGTAACTAGGGAAGACGGGTTGGGGATGGAGCTTTAGAATTTGAATCACTGAATTGCCATTCTGGTTTTCAGTGAAAACACTGGTTTGCACGCACCCGAGCAGGAGTTTCTAAAAGCACAATCACTCTGTGCACGTGCGAAAGGGCACAAACATGTACACACACAGGTATACACGCCACAAATACAAACAAGCACAATTCTGCTGTGCCTTTCTACAGCTTCTGGTCTGAAACTGAACATGAATTTTCCTGCGTATTTGTCTCCTTTACACTGCCTTCATTACAATGATTTGATTTGCTTAGAGCAACAAACAACACATGGGGTAGGGAGGGAAATAAGCAATTGTCTTTACGTTTTGCCTATATATATACCATTAGCTCCACAAAAAAACATGACTCACCAGCAGCAGGTGTCCTGCTGTTATGTTCGGCGGATTAGTAATGATAGGGAGGGGGCTGCTCTCCCTATATGGTGTCCCAGAGGGAACCTAAAAATAGCTCCGACTTACAGCAAAGTAAAAGTATTTGCGGGCTTTGAACGAAGTCTGCTTCTGAAGGTAAGAATCAGAGCTGATCTGTTTAATCTGCCATTCCTTCTTTTTTTTTATTTTCTTTTTTTTTTTTTCCCCTTTTTATTCCTGAGTGAAGCTTGCCTTGGGAGCTAACTGGCAAATGTTATCTGGCACAAGACTGAGAGTTTGGAGTTTTAAACAGTCGTCTTCCGTGTTTATGGAAACAGGGTGGGGATTGATCAGTTAGAAATCAGTGTAACAGCATTTGCAGTCGAAGCATAGGCAACAGAGGAATGTGTCTCTGTTAGAAATAGTTCCTTTTTCCCCCTCTCTTTTTCTCTCTCTCTCAGTTGTTAGAGAATCTGAATGGCATATGAGCAATCCCAGCATGTGACTCTGCTCCGAGGAGCAGGCGAGCTATTGCTGGTACTTACTCCCACCATGAAACAAGTCCAGTACGCAAAGTTGTCTGCAAAGTTATTGTAGCAGCAGAATTTGAGAAGAGAGGAACTGTTTGTATTTCCAAGGTGTGAGCAAATGAGGATGCTATGTGCGCTCCATAGGAGCGTGGCTGAGGAGATTTTTCAGCCTTGCTGCTAAATGTCTGTGTGTCTCTATACTCAGGCGTATTGATGGGTAGGCAGGTGCCCAAAAGGCAAATACTGCTTTTCAGAGGAAAACTATGGAGGATAATTGTATGTGTATTATATTTACATGTGCATATCCACATCTGCACCTATGCACGGAGATCCTGAGCTGCTGGGCTGCAGAAAAGCCCCCCAGGCTTTGCATTGAGCCACTGCCTCCGTGGCTTTGTGCAGCACAGAAATGGAGCTGTAAGGGCAGAGTCGCACTGCTGAAAAATGAGGTACAAGGGCTGCTCGCTACACCAGAATAACCTCACGGGCCGTGATGGATTTCCCCTGACTTTTTCGAGTGGCACCACCAGTATTGATAACAAGCAACTTCGGTGTTGTGGAAAGGGGATGAAAATCCGACAGTCCCGCACAAGGGAGTGTCTGAGGATAGCGCTGTGTGTCTGTCGCACACGGGTGTGAGCACAGGTGGGTATCCTCTCCAAGAGCTGCCATCCCCTGACTCCGAGCCCTCAGGGGATAAGGGCTGTGCGTCTCCTTGTCTGCCCTCATTTAGTGCTGGTTTTGGCAGATGACTTCCAGAGGGGTGAGCACACCCAGGGGTCTGGCTGCGGTGTTGTGGGGTGGAGGTGGCACTTGGATCATCGCGGGGTCCCACTGCCTGAGCTCCTGCAGTAGGTGTTGGAGCCCATCAGAGTCATTCCCAGGATATCTGGGCTGTTTCTCGAGTCAGTGCTGATTGCTGGCTGGGCCAGCAGCTCCCTTGGCTGATATGGGGAAGATGGCAGAAGCAATCTAATTTTAGCTCCCTAATGTTGGGCCAGCTTCTCCTAAAATCAGCATCAATGGCAAAACCAACATTAATTTGAGTGGGAAAAGGACTGAACCCAAATGAATATACGCTGGCCTTTGTAATTATCTTTATTAGCTGATAGGGAAGGAAGACCTTATTCATTCGGTGCATTTCTATGGCTGCCTGGCTGTGCTCCAGTGATGCACCAGCCTGTGAGCAGACGGACTGGGAGAGCGGGACGGGAGGGCTGTGTTTCTGCACAGGGGGGCTGTAATTCACTGTCATCCCCAAATGATTAAATCCTGCTTATTTCAAACTGGCAGGTTTGTCAGTTTGCGGCAACACCCACAAATATGGTGGGTAGGATTTGGCTCCAGGTGCTTGTTGAAAAACTTTTCCTATTGAGTCCAAAGTTCAAAATCCTGATCCCTGTGAGGAGAGCATGTGGGGTTTAGCCAGTGCTAAACATTGCATTTTTAGACTGGTAAGAAGAGTGAAAACTGAAGAAAGCAGCTGAGAAGCACAAGAGGACAGGTCAGCTCTGCTAAGTGCTGGGGATGGACATAGACTAAAAACAAATCCTACTTGGCAGCACAGAGAATCTGCTGGGGCTAGCAGTCTGAAACTTGTTTCACAATAACAGTTTTCCTTTCCAGTAAACCAATGTATTGATGAGGATAAGCAGAAAGGATCAGTTTTGATGGAGCTCTGCAGGTGTTTTACCACACTGCTTAGTTCAAATGGCCACAGTTGATGTTCATGTGGTTTTCTCTGCTGAGCAAACTGGATATGACAGAAGACAATATAATTTAGGGCTTTTTTTTCTCTTTCTGAAAATGAATTGCTACATGAGATTTCATATGCTCACACTCGCGTACTTATGGGGTATCCCAAAATCTCATTTCCATTGTGCCAGCTCCTGTTCAGCACAAACCTAATTTTGCAACTTTTAAATAAATTCTCCTGACAAAATAATAGTATGGCATATTGAAACAGAGCAGACATTTCAATAGGAGCACGATGAAAGCACCCTTCCTGAAAGCACACACCAGTGATATCTCGGTGATAGCTCAATAAACAATTAAAGCAAGATAGGCCCAAGATGCCACAGAAATGTAATGTTGGTCCTGATCCTTCCATGGGTTCTCCAATGCCCTTGGATCTCCCCATTTGCTATGAGAGGGTGCACAAATTATTTGCATTTGAGAGGTCTTTCTAGCTTGTTTATTCCTCTTAATTCTTTACAAGGACATCAAGGTGCAAACCATGCCAGTCAAGCTCATAGGAAGGCGGCCACCACAGTGGATGCTGTCAGTAATCCTCCTGCAAAGGCTGTAGCAATTCCTTGGGCTGGTCTTTTGCTGGCCATCTGCTTAGCATTCCCTGGTGGTACTTGGGTTTGGATGTCCGGTTTGTTTGTCATTTCAGTCTTCCACTTTATTATTTCCAGAGCCAAGTGAACCGCTGCCAAAGCCAATGCAATGAGATTGCATTGTGAGCTTTGTGACATGGTATACTTTTCTTTTTATCTTGAAGCTTCAGCTCCTGGAATTAGTTGATTATGCTAGAATCCCAGCATTCATTTAAAAAAGGGGGGGAAAAAGAAAGGGTGGATCTCTGCTCCTCAAGGACCAAGGATAAAGCTTGGAAAAAAGGATCTCTGCAGATTTAGCAATCACAGGCCAAATCAAAAGAGACTTTTTTTTTTTCCCCCTTGACATCAGACTGTTTTACAGACAATCATCCTATTTCTGAGTCTCTCACTCACAGTTTTTGAGTTCTGGGTGCTGGCAAACCTGAGTAGCAGCTGTTCCTTTCTAAAGGCAGGGAAAATAAGTAGAGTAATCTCTCACAGGAACAGTTATTTTATCTTTGTCTGTGCTGCATTTCCCTCTGCCCCTGCAGCCCACTCCTGCCGGTGGTCAGCTCAGCACGGGGAGCCCTTTGCAGCAGCTCCAGGAACCACTCACACCCCAGCAAGCCCCAGTGAGAAATGGAGGGACAAGGGTTTGGGTTAACCAGGACTGTGATTCCCTTGAGGTCAGGAGCAGCAGCTGCTGCTGTCACTGACCCCATAACTTTAAATAATCTTAGCTATGGCTGTACGTGGCATATCTGAAATGTGATTAGGGCTTGCCCACTTCTGGGGTACACACTGTCACTGTCTCCCCAGCTTGGGGATATATTTGGGATAAAACCACTAGAGCTGGGAAGGGCCCATCATTTATATTCCAGTTTGCCTAGTGCACTGTTTCTCTACTTTTATTTTTCTGTGGGAGAAGAGAGGACACGTAAGACTGATTTTAACAAAATATGTTTGTTGATCTGGATTTTTCATCATTGTGGGCTGAGGCCTCAGGGAAACATTTTTTTTTTTACTGCTTTTTTCTGGTAACGAAACAGAATTAGCATTCTCTGCCATTGCTGGCCAACTGGATCCACTTGCCAATCAGTGCAAGCAAATGACAACAACAGTTCTGAAGTACTAAGAAAGGAAAGTACTAAAATTAAAAGAATAACAGAAAAGAAAATGAAGACCCATAGGTCAAATTTGTTGCTTGATAAACTAACTTGATAAAATTTACAGTGATTGATACTTGTCAGTTTTGCTGATGTGCTTTTGTTTTCTTTTGGTCTGTCAGATTTCTTCAGGTTTTTTTTTTAATCTGGAGATGAACAGAAATTTTGCGTGTAACGTACAACAGGTGGAAGGAGTGCATGTGTAGAGGCTCTGGTATAGGATTACATGGTGTAGCCCCTGTTTAGTTGGGAAATGATTTTACAGACCTTCGATGAACCAAACCTGGCACTTTATTGGAATTTTAAGGGAAGGGAGGGTCCCAGGCTCATAGAGGCAAGGGAAGAGCAGCAAGTGGGCATGTGATGGAAAGTTCTCCTTGAACACAGCTACAACCTGTCCTACCAACCAGTAGTCAGTAGCTACTGTAATTATCACAAATTCTTTTGACTTTGATACTGAGCTCCAGAGTAAAACGTGGAAGCAAAGCGCTCATTGCCATCTGCTAGAACCAAAGTATTTGCATATGGTTGCAAAACAACCAACTTTTTAGAAAAAAACCATTTCCACTGATTGCCTCTCCAACACATGGGAACTCCAAGGAAAAAGGAGCTGTGTTTGCTGCTGGAGCCTTTGTACTACACCGGGTGGCCAAGCCCCTGCTGCCACTTGGCTGCTGGGCACAGTCTGCTTTGCTAAAAGGCTTTGGTAGGGAGAGGGAAGGGAAAAAAAAAAAAAGGAGGAGGAGGAGGAGGAAAAAATCAATTAAAAAAAGGAGGAAGGGAGAAAGCAGTGTCCAAAGTAGGGCAGTGAAGCATCAAGAGCACAAGTCTTATGAGGAGCTGGGGGTGTTTGTGCTGGAGAAAAGGAGGCTCACAAGAGATGCTATAGATTTCTACAGCTACCTGAAGAGAGGCTGTAGCCAGGTAGGAGTTTGGCCTCATCTCCCAGGGAACAAGCAGGAAGAGGAAACAGCCTGAAGTTGCGACAGGGCAGGTTTGATAGGATATGAGGAAAAAATACTTCATGGAAAGAATTGTCAAGCACTTGACCAGATTGCCCAGGGAGGTGGTGGAGTCAGCATCCCTGGAGGTATTTACGTGATGTGCAGATGTGGTACTTCGGGACACGGTTTAGCGTGGGTTTGGTAGTGCTGGGGTAGCGGTTGGATTCGATGGTCTTGATTTTAAAGGTCTTTTCCAACCTGAACGACTCTGTGATTCTATGAAATGCGGGGGGAAATGGGGGATGTGGTTTAAAAAGGAAAAAGGCGCAGGAAAACGGCGATGGGAAAATGTGAGAGAATGGCGAGAAAGGGAAAAACTAGGAGAGCGGAGAAGAGTGGGGTGAAAAGGGAGAAAAAGGAAAAAAGTGGGGTGAAAAAAAAAATGA
>VYZQ01029531.1:142592-248722 GCA_013400655.1 Mystacornis crossleyi
AAAAAAAAGACCTGTGGGGAGGCAGCGGCGCTCCCGCCGTGCGGTGCCGGTGCCGCGGGTGCGGCCGCCGGGGCGGGCGGGCAGGGCCGGGGCGGGCACAGCCNCGGGCGGGCCGCCCGGCGCTGCCCGGCCCCGCGCTCGGACTTGGCGGAGTTTCGGGCTCTGGCCGGCGCTGCCCTTCGCGGGGGGACGCGGCCCTTCGGGTGCTCCCCGCGCCCCGGCGAGTGGCGGTCGCGGTGCTCCCCGCGCATCCCTCCTTCGCGTCGCTTCTTGGCATCCCTCCCTCGCAGCGCGGTGGCTCCGTCTTGGCATTCCCGGAGGGAAAAGTCTCTCTTGTTAGCGGGCGGACGCTGCCCGGCCCTCCGGATGGCTCGGCCGAGCTTTGCGGGGGATGCTCAGTGTCTGAGGGGAGGCGAGGCTCCCGTGGGAAGGGACTCCTGGAAGTGACCCTCGGGCTGGGGCTGCCGCTGCGGGGCCGGCTGGAGCTGCCGGGCTGAATGTTAACAGCGGGCGTGTGGGGGGGCTGCGGAGAGGGGCTCCGGCGCCTGCGAGCAGCAGGTGAAAACGGGCACAAATCGGGCTGAATCAGGGAAAAGCTGTGCGAACCGCGGGCCCAACAGGTGCAGCGGCCGCGGCTGCTTTGGTGCCGAGGGGTTTCCTCCAGCCCGGGCGGGTCCCGTGAAGCCGCTGGCGGAGGCCGGTGCCGCGGGCGGGTCCCGGCAGCCGCGCCGGACCCGCGGGGCTGAGCGCGGCTGCGGAGCGGGGCGGTGGGAGCCCTGCGGGATGCGGACTCGGAGGTGCGAGGTGCTGCTTACAGGTGAGACTGAAGCTCCAGTGCTTCCTACATGGATTGGCGTTTTGCCCCCGTTGGGAAAATGTATCCGGTAATGCAAACTTTCAAAGAAAAGTAAGGGATTTTCAGTGAGATGCTCCTTTCCTCGGGTGTTGCAGAATTTCACAGGATTGTTGGTTGTTGACGATGCACTTTGTTTTCTGGTGGCCCTCTTAGGGAGTAGATAATGTAGAAGATGCCTTTTGGTCTGCAGTGTTAAGAGTGTTTGTTGCTTTAGCACTTGTGAATTTCAGGTATAAAATGTAATAGGAAAAAAAGAAAGTCTGGTATAAATATATATCAGATTATGAAAGGGTATAAAGCCCATGGAGCTAAGTGCTTCCTCTTAAGTCAACTTTTAAAACAGCTTCTCCCTGGGAAGTAATTCACGTTTTTCAAGGGGAGAAAGGATGGGTGAAATTGAATTGTTCAAATTAAGTCAAAATGAATTGCTTAATATTCAGAGGAGTTGATAAATGAACCATTAAATCAACACTTGCATAGCGTTTCATTGAAAAGAAAAATGAACAACTCTCCATTGTGTGCTGGGCAGAACAGGTCAGCCAGTGACGTTGCTACATCAGTGTGCTGAGCTGAGTCCTCCTCCTGCGAACAGATGTGTTTGCTTGGTGACATTCCATAGGCATGGGAACGAGCTCTTGTGCCTGTGTGATGGGGATCAGCATCTGCTGTAAATGACCGTAATCATCCTCGCCTCACCTCGAAGGAGAGAAATCTTAGTTAGGTTTTGTTTGGTATAAATTAACGTAATTTTATTGACTTCTCGTGTTGATGTATATCTGTTGAGAATCCACTTCTGTATTTCAAGCTATGTTTTTGTTTTGTTCCTCCCCCAAGGAAGAGCTGTATTTTTGAATGCCAGTTTGAGGAAGAAATTATACTGATAAATGGAAAAATAAGGGTCATTATTTTGAAACAAGGCTGACAAGATTCTCTGTAGTAAAAGCTGTTTTCAGAGCATCACCTCTCAGCAATACAGAATGTGAGCCTTGCTTCCAAAACCTTTTATTAGCATAGGTACAACTGTTGCAATAATCTTGTCACAGAAAAATTACGTTTGTCTTTGCCCCTTGAAGTCCTTGAAATTCTTGTGTTGGAATGCAATGAGGATGTTGACTGTATCCTTATTGTGCCTTCTGGAAACTTCCAACACTTTGAAGAGTCATGGATTGTATGCCCCTGATGTTTTCCAGTTGCACCTCTTTGCTTTTCAGGTAGCTTAGAATAGCTAATTTTGCTTAAAGCTTTTAAAACTGAAGAAGTGACAGCTCTTCTGATTTGTGCACGTAAACTGAGTATTACAAAGGGGAAATTACGCAGTGAGGTTTTTTTTGTTTTGTGTTTTTCGGGGTTTTTTATGCTCAGAGAAACAGATTATCCAGGCTCCAGCTGAAGATGGGATTGTGAATTGATTTAGGACTTGAGAAAGCTCCCTGCCTACAGGTCATTTGGCCGAGAGTGAGAGCTGGTGTGCAGGCCTTCAGACAGGCAGGGTCATTTATTCAGGTGTTTATAATTAAATAGACGTCTGTTATGGAATGTGGTCTGTTGCTGTTTATTTTGGGTGATGTGTACAGACCCAATACTCCTGCACAGATCCTTTGGGTGATGGGTTATTAGGAGGGTGCAATCGGAGTTGCTTGAATGTATGGGGAGCTTTTGTGATGAAGCAGATGGACAAGTAGGTGTGTTTTCCTCGTGGGAGAGGAGGTTCTGGATCTGGAAATGCCTTTAGATAGTGCCTGATGGTGGTGTGCATTTTTCAGATGTTTTGCTGTTCTTAAAAGCCAGGGTAGCTGCAGGTATTTTTGTGCACCAGCAATGTCTGGTTTAGAGTAGTTTTCATTTGCTTTTAATTGTCCTCAGAATTAAAAGAAGTAAAAAAGTTTCTCTGAAAATCTATTGTGCCTTGTAAGGTTATCCTGCTGTTTCTGTTTCCTTGCTTACTATTTTTCTCTGAAATCATAATACATTTCTTTAGTTCTTTTGATAAAGACTTTAACTCAAGCTTACTGGAAAATGGTCACTCAATGCTGAGAGAGTGCTGGCATCTTATTGACTTATTTTGGGAATACTGGAGAAAAATATACAAGATTCACTTTCATTGATTAAATCCTCCAGGGCAGTCTTTAAACACTGCAGCTCTCTAGGTGAAAAATTAACTTTCTTCATTGTCTGCTCCTGCTTTTATTTCATTTGTGCGAATCCCAGGCTCTGTTACCAGTTTACATCAAGTCCCTTAGGTGTGCTTGGAGTGGGAAGTATCTCAGTGTCAAAGCTCACACACACTATTACTCCCTGAGTCCATTTGTCTCTGACCACCACCAGATGCCTTGATCCCGCTGGTCCCACAACAGTCACAGAGGATTTGCACCAGCCCACAGTTCCTTCACCTGTAAAATGTTTCCTGAGTGATTGTTTAAAAAAAAAAAAAATCAACAGCTACCTTGATGTTTTTCCAGAGGTTTGGGCAAGATAGCACTTTAGGTGCAGCTTAGTGACAAACTTTGATTTATGAGGCAACTGAAAATGTTTGTATTGTTGGATGTGGAGTGAAAGCATAGGAGCTTTCTGCATTTCATCTGCAGCTTTTCCAGCACAATGTACACCTAACAGCTTGTCTCTCATTGATTTTAATAACAGATTTCTGCTGCATATGCCTGGAGTAGTTTGAAAACATACTAACTTTTTGGGGGGGCAGTAGGTTACTAAACACCATAAAGAACTTTGCAATGTCAGCTTAGATAAACTTGAAAAATCTTAGGTTTTAGCTACTTTTTACATTCTCCCCCTGCCTGGGTTTAAGATGGATCCTATGGGAAGGCTGCTATTTTTTTCATTTTGAGGCCAAATATGTAAAAGGAACAGAAGAATGCTTTCCCCCACCCGCTGATCACAGGCTGGTGTGAATCCTGTATCTGTGTGTTTTCCCTGTGAATTCTTTGCCGTCTTCCTCTCTACCTCTGTCAGCCGCTCTCAGTAACAAGTCACGTCAGGTGAGCTGTATCTGACTCGTTTGGAAATGGTTCAAAAGGATCCCATTGACATTACCAGCCAATGGGTCACGCTTCAAATCTTGCCATTCTAGTGTTAAGCCTTTTCTTTCTTTTTCTTCACACGCACCTTGATTTCTGACATATTTTTAGCTGCTGTTCTGTTGAATTTGGATAGAGCTAGTGAAAAGGGATGTGGTATTGGGTTGTTTTTCTTTTTCTTTTTTTTTTTTTTTTGGTTGTTTTTGAGAAATAGGGGATTTTATTTTTCACTGAAGATGGAGCCCTAGGGTGATTATCTGCTCTCCTACCTAGCAAGGAAGGAAGTGGTTCCTCATGGCGGTGAAAACTTTGTAAAATCTCAGGATTGCCACTCAGTTTAACCCTAGAATCTGATGTGGATATTGGAGCTCTGTTATTTTTATTTTTTGATTTAATGATGCTTTAAAGATTGTGGTGCTGCCCAGAAAGCTCCCTGAATCTAATGCACTGGAACATGGTAGACTGGTAGTATTGGGTTATGGTAACACACAATTTCCCTCTTGGTCCCGAGGGCACTGTAGGGTTTGTCAGGTTGGGTGCTGGAGAATTACCATGAATGCAGAAGAGCAGTGCTGGGACCACATCCAGGGATGTGTTGCCCACTGCTGGGATGAGCCAAGATTTGCTGTGACGACCCCAGCAGATGAAATGCTGCTGTAGTGGCTTCACCTGTGCCTTGTGTGGAAGCCATGTGAGCAGTTAGACAGTCTCATTTCTTCCTTGGCAGTGTGGCAGCAGGAGAAACCATTTAATTAAAAAGCTTCTTGCCTTCTCCAGGGGTTTCCCTGGTCGGTCACCAGCTGAGGTTCTGGTTTTGGCATGTCAGCAGATGCTTTCACCAGGAGTTGAGCCGGGGTTCACATCTCTGTGGGCAAGGAGGGAGCAGGAGGCTGAGTACATCTCTCTGCCTGTTTCTTACTTTCTTCTGCTGTTAGCCTGAGAAATAAAGTTTGTTCCTGTGTAATCCTGACACGGCTGAAGAACCTCTTGCTGCAGGCAGCTCTGTCACTCTCTGTAGTGCTTGGATTGCTCAGCAGAGGGAGAAGAGACCATAATGCTGAAGGGACCCAGAAACAGCCAGAGCCACATTTCTCTGACAGACAGCAGGGAGAAGAGTCCCAAAGCCTCCCTCTCTGCTTGTTTTTTTTTTCTCTTCCCTTCGTGTTTTGAGGCTCAGAGCTAAGCTGTGATTTTTCCCCTCTTGATCAAAAGTAGCTGCCTCAATGTGCAGGTTAATGGACTATTTCAGATGGCAGAGTGGGTGACTGTGATAGAAAAGATGAGTCCAAATCCAAGAAGCAGTATGCTTGAAAAAATCTCATACATCCAAGCATTTCCTAAATATTCAGGAGCTTTCCTAAATATTTATGAAGAAATGTTGGAGTTGACCTTTAGTGACTGAAGCTTTACAACACATCCAGAGATAAACAAAACAAACCAAACCCTTTGAATTAGTTGCAATTCAAGCAGCAAGTAAAGCCCATGACTCATCTCCAGGTCAGATTTTTAACTGTCGTAAATCAGTGCAGCTCCATTACTTTCCTAGGCACTGTGCCAGTGCTGCCACTGGCTGGAGGGCTGGCCTGGTATTTTTTGGGGGGGATGAAGTTTGAGCAGAAGATTGTGAGATTGTGACAAAGTTATGGGGTTTTGTTTGGTTAATTTTATTTGATTTGGGGGGGGGGTTGGTTTTTCTTTTTTTTGAGGATGGGAAAGGTATTTCTTGGAAAGGTACTTGTTTAAAGAAGAAAACTTGTCCTCAGGCTAATAGACAGCATTGCTCAGTAGAGATTTGCTCCCCTGTAGCATACTGTGAGGAAATCCAGGAGAATTAGACATTTGTTTTTTGTCAGAGATGTCGGTTTAATGTGATAAGAAAACAGCTGTTAAAACGCTGCCAGATAAAAGCAGGATGCTAAGCATGAAAGGGAGAAAAACCAATGGGAAGTTCCTGCAATTTGATTGAACAAGTCAGTGTTGCGGAGACCTGGCTTGTTGTCTGTCGAGGGTGATGTGGTCGGTTCTGGGGCTGTGCTCTTCAGAGCAGAGAGCATTAGTGCTCTTACAGTGCTTCAATCAATGAGGTGCCATTTACCGAGGGGTTTAGGAGGTGGAGCAGATTAAGCTGTTGGCCCTGGTAGAGGCAGCTGAAGTGGAGCAGGCTCCAAACTTTCCCCTGCACGATCAAAGGGCATGGCCTGACTGCACTGGGCACTTCCTAAATAAATTTGTTCTCTTAAAGCATGAGCCAAGAGTCCACAGAGGATGATGATAAGGGTCTTAACTCTCTGTTAGACAGGGAAATGTGCCCAGCAGGCAAATGCGGAATGTGCTGTTAGGAAAGCAAAAGGAGCATTGTTGAGAGGTGCTGGTGACCCAGGGAGGACAAGTCGGTGAAGGCTTTCCCATTCTCTGCACTGGAATTCAAACCAAGGCCAGCTCCGGGTTGACTTTCAACGTTACCTTCCCTCCAGACCAGTTCTGGAGGGTCTGTGTTCCATCCCTGTCAGAGACCAGGCTCCAGCCTTGATTCCAGCCACTCTGTGCCAGGCCCTACCTGCATGGGCTTCTCGTGCTCTGCTCAGGGCAGGAAGAAAGGTGACCAGATGGAGCTGATGCTGTTCAACAGCCCAAGAAACACCTCTCTCCTGAGCAGAGTTTGTCTCTGCTGGATAATGAGCTCTGCTTCACTCAGGACTGAGTTGCGGCTGTAGGGATCAGAGCAAAGCACAAATGAGGATGCAGCACCGGGCACTTCCTACAGCCTCTTTTTTACATAGCAAACAGCTAATTAACTGAGAGCCTCTCTGAGCTGTTGGGCTGCTACAGGCCTGGCTTCCTGTAGAAGAATCTTGTGCAGTTTGTCTTGCTCCAGTAACTTTTTGAAGTCTTTCAGAACGGTGCATTGCAGCAATGCCC
The DNA here is from genome assembly GCA_013400655.1 of Mystacornis crossleyi. Classification (NCBI taxonomy): domain Eukaryota; kingdom Metazoa; phylum Chordata; class Aves; order Passeriformes; family Timaliidae; genus Mystacornis; species Mystacornis crossleyi. Next base: position 149,400 of record VYZQ01029531.1, read on the forward strand.
CAGCTTTTACTCTGACTTTTAGGTTTTTGCAAGTGTGACATCTGATAGTGGAGCTGGGAGTGAAGCTTCAGCCGAAGGGAGAGCTGTTCACGTACAAAATGTATAGCACAGCCATGGCTTGGGGTATGAGAGTCCTTCCATTACTTAAGAAATAACCTGCCAGGGTCTCTGTTTATATTTGAAGTACAAAATCGTTTATGCAGAAAGCATAAACTTTTTTTCTGAGTGTCAGCATGGGCAAGCCTCTCTCCTCTTGCAACTTATTTTATAGCTGTAAATGGGATGTAAGTGGATTTTCTGCCTTGTCCTATCTGTCTGAAGGAGGATGAAATTCACTGTTGTTACTGTCATGCTCAGGTAAAACAGTGACCCTGAATTTCAGCAGTTTTGTTTTATCAAGTTCACAGATACTGCAACTTAAAAATTTTATTTTTTAGTATACATGACTTCTTGAAGAAGTGAAGCCAAAATAAACTTTAAGAATTTACCTTACTTAACCTACTACTTTTTTTTTTTCAGTGAGACCACAGAAGAATCATAGCCCTTACAGGGTATAGCTCAGTTTTCTGCTTACACGTTGCTCCTGAAGAGCTGAATTATTTTGCAGTTTTTTCACAGAGCTTGCACTAGTGGTTTGCAGGAAATCATTAGCTGTATTCCTGTTTCAGTATGGGCACTGGGAAATCCACTTTTATCTCTTCCTGCTTACCAGTGTGCTGCAGACGGTTTGCCTTGCATGTACTGAAACATTAATTTGGGGGGGGGGTAATGATGAAACTGCAGTGCTTTGGTAGGTTGATTATTTTATGCTCTGCCAGGAATGGATGCTTAAAAGGAGATATTGGATCTGAATGAGATATTCAAGAGCCAGTTACTGGTTTGAGTTAGCTAATAGGGAGTAGGCCAATCTTACTGCCACTGGTGTCAGTGAAAATACTGAGTGTGAAGTCAGGCATGCAGTAATTAATTCCCTACAGATTATGGTTTTTGGAGGTGTGAATAAAAGATTTTAAGTGTTGGTTGAATTGTCTGAAAAAATAGATCCATTTGATATTTTTCTTTTCTTTCCTCCTGTTTTCTTTATTCCCCTTTTTTCTGTCTGACTTCAGCAGTGGATCTGTTTGCCTGCTGAGCAACAGGTCCTTCTACATTCCTCTGCCCATGTTGGTGGATCTGACAGATGGGGCATGGGCCCTTATGCAGGCTGATGTTACACACCGTTGCATGTTTAATTTCACTTTGAAAGTAAGCTTGAAGGTGGGTATTTTGTTGGCTCAGGGAAAAAGCACCTACACACTGATCCTTGAGTGTTACCGTAATGAAGTTTTCTGGAAACAGACATTTCCTGAAAGAGCTTTGTGAAGTCAGAGGTGAATGATTTTAAGTATCATGTTTAACAGTCGTCTTATTATTGACATGGAGGATATTATAGTTATTATAGTTGAGTCAGAAATTGAAAAATGGTGCACTTAAACTTCTCCATTGTTCTTATTTTCAACAGCACTGGTATGAACTGCCTTCACTGAAAGGTTGGAGGGGAATAGTGCCTGTGAGGCTGAACTGGTATTTGTGGGAGTAGCTGAATCTTCTGAAAAATAATGCAAAGCATGGAAGCTTGGTAAACAGCAGAAGTGTTTCTTACATGATTTTGTGAATTAATAGTTTCCATGTAGGAGTCTCCTCAGCATCAGAATGTCCAGCAAGCTGGGATTTTTGTCATTCTATTGTATTTTTGCTTCATTTGGCTCTTCTCATTTGGAGAAGAGGAGGCATTAAGAGCTATAGGGAGATTCAAGAACTGGGTCAAAAATGATTTCTGCAAATTTTACATCCTGGGAAGTTTATGGTTACTCATGAACATGGTGTGAAAAGCTGTGGTCAGGGTGGAAATTATGCTTTTAGAGATTGGCTCAAGAGATGAAAGTGTTGCTGATGCAACAGCAGCTGCCTTATGTGGCTGGCTCCATCCTTAGCTATTGTTTTTCAGGAAAAGGAGATTTGATTTTCAGGTGGGAAAAGGCTGTTTTACCACTAATAACACAAAACCCCTTGGTCTTCATGTGCTTCTTGTGATAAGCAAGTGTTCTTACAGGGATCAAAATACTTCTTGTTTGGCCTATTTTCCTTCACTTATGGGAAGCTTCTGACATGCTTGATCTTGCCTTTTCATCCAGGTTGGACCTGAATCTTTGGCCTAAAACAGCATAAATTGTCTAATGGACCCAGGGTGCTCTAACCCAACATGGGCATATTATTTACTATTTTAGATGTTCAGTGCTGTGCTTAGTACTCCCTATGTATATGCTTTATACACAAAAGTTGTTTTTTTTCCCTCGCTTACAAAGGAACAAACCAGAATATGCAGCTTTTCAGATGGAAATAGAAAATGCAGTGTTCAGCTAGCTTGAACTGGTCCTTTTTGGGATAGGAGATGGCTCTGGAGGGTGTTTTTTCTCTTCTAATTTATGAAGCAATTTGAGTCTTATCTACTCCATAATTTCAAGCCCTGTATGATATTTCCCATTTGTTACCCTAATAAGACCAAAGGTAAAATTTTATAGCACATTGTGAGCTGAATGGTCAACGTCTTATTAAATATCTTTGCTTCCAGGGCAGATGGAAATGAGAGAAGTGTCTTGCAGATTGCAGCCCAATTAATACAATTTATCTAAACATGCTCTGGCTTATCCTGCTAACACTTCACAGGAAAGTAGAAATTGTCCTTTCTGTGTGTGCTACCTCTCAAGAAAGTAAGAACAATGCAGGTGGTCAGACGAAAGGCTCACGCAGGCCAGCATCCTGTGTGTGGTATGGATCAGACCTGGGTGGGCTGGCTCTTCTTCAAGCTGGAGAGTCCCAAGGTACTCCTACTTCTGGTGCATTCTTAGCAAAGTAAAGCTTTTCACTGTTCAGAAATAATTTTGGTCTTCTGAGCCATCACAGCTGTGTGTCTTCATATGTTTTCTTTTAAAGATGACATAAGCAGAAATAGATGCATTTTTAAAATGTACATAAATCACAAATTTCTGACACAGTATTTTATATTTCAGCCTTGATACCTTTCCCTAGAAGTTCCAAAATGATTTGCTTATTATTTTTGGGTTGCTGCTGAGTTGATGTTTCCAGAAAGCTGTCTGTAGTGACTACATCTCTTTTCTGTATTAGAACAGCTAATTCAGAGCCTGTCAGTCTATGTGGACAGTAATACTCTTTTATGTCAATATTTTGCATTTATTAACATTTAATTTATGCTATCGTTTTGCTGTCCAATCACTGTGTCTTGAGACTCTTCTGCAGCTTTCACATCAGTTTTAATTTTGCCTACTCTTAATTGTTCTGTTTTCTCAGTGTAGTTTGGCATTTCATTACCTCCCTGCCCCCTTCTCAGACCAGTAACTGGTATTTGGACCAGTACAGGTCTGAGCAGAGATGCTGAGGTGATTTGTTAACAGCCTCTCATCGTTGTGCCAAATGATTTATTATTTTATTTCCCTTTTTTTTTTTCTGTTGATAGTCCATAAGATGCCCTTGTTTTCTATCTCACCATAGCCTACTTTTTTTAAGGCTCTTCTAGAGAATCCTTGAGACTCTTTGCTTCAGGGTTTGGGAAAAGCCCTGTGTACTGCATCAGCCACCTGCATGTCCCTGCAGACCACGTCCCCTTATTCCATGTGCTTGTTAACTCCTTCAGGGAATTCTGGCAGATTTGTTGTGCATGAGTGCTCTCTCCAAAATATCTGACTCTTCCTGGGTATACAATGCACCCACTCATTCAATTCTTTATTATATTTTCTATCAGCTGTTCTGGTATTGAAGTTAAACTCAGTGGTCTGTATCTTGGAACATTTGGCTTTTTAACGAAATGTTCAACTGTGGGAAGACAGTGAAAGAAGTGGAGTATGCTTTGTGTGGTATTTTGTGGATATTGTGGTTTTTGGGGCGTTTTGTCCCACTCTGAACTTAACATTACAGTTGTGTTCAGAGTTGTGGGGTCAGAATCAGAATGTGGAAATGAGGCATGGGCATCACTGACGCATCACCACGCCAATATCACATTACACTGCATGACACTGCCAAATTTTACCATGAAAATTTTCAAAGTGGCGCCCTGGGGTTTACAAGATCGACTTTATCAATGGTAATAAGCTTTAATCTATTTATTGCAAGGAATAAATCAAACACTAGAACTAATGTTGACTGAAACCAAATGTTGTATTACAGTTTCAAGCCTTTCTCGTATATACAATTACCAAGACATAGGGCTGTCTGTGTGCCCAGAAAAGGAACTTTAATTTCAAATTTTAAAGGTTCCAGAAATAAATTCACAAGTTGAGAAGATACTTTTCACTCTCTACGTCTGTGTTCATTGCTCTACAAAACCCTAACAGAATGCCATTACTGGAGGCTTCTGACGCCAGCATTTGTCACTAGCCTTGTATTGCAACTCTGTTTTATAGGAAATTTAATGTTAGAAGCTTATCTATATTTTCAGCAGGAGAATTTGAAATATATATTTGAAGTCTTGTAATGAAAATCAGTGGAAGAAAGCTACAGCCCTTGTAAATACCCACCGTGGGAAGAGCTGGCTGGCATTCCAGAATCCTTTTTGTTTTGCACTCTTGGTCTCTCCTGAAGCACCAGGTCATGGTGGGTACCTGTGATCTTGTGTGCCAGGGCTAAGAGAGCTGTCAGTCCTCCCCACCGTGGCAGCAGAAAGCATTTACTGACTAAATTATCATCTTGTTCACCAAAGGCTGCAGAAAGTCTTGTCCAGGGCTTACAGGACTGTCAGGTGTAGATCAGCACGGTCTCCAAATTCTATCTCATCAAAAATTTTCTCTCTGGTCCCCTATGGTGGCCTTGCACTTAAAAGGGTCATTTGTTGTAGAAGAATGTGCCATCCTCTTAATCCTGAAACCTGGGCTACCTGTTTTGTGAGTGAGCAGATTTTGAGGCTCGTCTAATAGCCTCAAAATCTTGTGCTAAATTGAAACAGCTAGTCAGTGGAGGACCTGGGCATAAAATTAAATGATAATTCCACTTAATTTTGTTGTTCTCCCTTCTGTCTGGGATTTGCTGTGCTTCACTTGCAGTTAAAAGTGAAAAAGCTTTTGTCATTCATGGAGCCTCTGTGCTCTCAGTCCTGAGCCATCTTAGGGTGGTGGCACCTGAAAGAAATACAATTTCCACAGTTCCAGTCATTTGGTCCCAAGAAGGCAGAGCCCTGAGTGTGACAGTAGCTCAACACGTTCTTTGACGTTGCTCTTGGTGGCAGCCGTTGTTTACAAGTGCAAAGTGTCTGCGTTGCTGCCCTTGTGCTGTGTCCCCAAAACTGAGAGGGGTGGCTCTGGTCACCCTCACTGTGCTTGTCACTGTTTGTGCACCTCAAGCAACCCACTGGGATTGCTCCTGGGGTCTTGCAGCACCTGGAATTCAAGTCTAGGTTTACTCCAAGTAGGTGGCTGCTCCATGGGGCATCTTTCCAATCACATATGCCTTAATCTGGTGACAATGGAAGATGATTTGTGTTTTCCTCCACGCACTCCTCTCACTAAGCTGCTTGAGCAAAATTGTGTTTGCACTCCTGTTTTCTCTCAGCACCTCAGAGGGAGTCATGGGTTTGTTTTAAGAGGACTCCCAAAGACAGCCAGATGGAAAGTTAACAGAGGCAACTGTGGATCACAAGAACTCAGCTGAGCTTGAGGTACAGATGAAACTGCAATTGTCAGTGCACTGTTTATGCTTCCAGCCAGGCAGTGTTGGCCTGCTTAATTTAATTTCAGAGCTAACTTCTTGTCCTAATGCTGTACTTTATGGTCCCCCATACAGGTGACCATGGTTTAACTGTCCCTTTGTACAGAGAGTGAAATACTATGGGCAGGCAGAAATAAGGCCTGAAGTGTGACTCAGTCTTAAACGATGTGAGTTAGAAGCATGTTTGCGAGAAACAAGAGAAGGCAGCTCACCTGCTTCTCACAAGGTCTAGAGCTGCTTGGGAGCTGAGAGGAAATTCCTGCTGCTCCATTCATGGGCACTGAAAGAGCCCACTTGGTGTTAGCGGGGTTACTTGTGCAGACAGCTGATGGTGCCCGAGCCTTGCTGGTGCTGCAGCGACTTGGAAGAGTGACAGGTCCCAGAAGCTTCAGCATCTCTGTGTGAAGAAACCCTCCAGCTTTCCTTCATCAGACTTGTGATGTCTTACGGAAAAATTTAAATGTTTCACTGGGGAGAAACCACTGAACTAATTTTCATGATTGCAATGCCTTGATTTCCCACTTTGAAGCGTGCAGGGCTGATGGCCGTGTGTGTGAGCACTTGCTTGTTCCACGCTGCCCTGCCCAGCTGTTGGCCAGTGCCCTGGCAGCTGCCTTGGCAAGAGGTGTGTGGGATGTAAGGTGCTTTTTAAAGGTGCTGCATGAATATTACACTGTGTGCAGGTGCTGGAAGGTGCCTTCGATCACATCTGATCTCGCTGGGTTTCATTGCTCTTGTGTAAATAAAAAATCGTTGCCTCAGGTTTTTTACACAGCAGGGCTGATACTGGCAGTGGTACCTTGTTAAAATGAAGGAGTGTCTGTCTCATTACAGATAATGTGAGCCCGACCTGCATTTTCTGCTTCATGACAATACACTGCACCAGATAAAAGTCCAGTGAGAGTTATGTGCAAGTTCAGAACTTTAATAGTGTTTCTCGAGAACTGAGAGTGTTTGTTAGTTGGAGAGAGGTGAGAATTTTATATTTGCTTTCTTTTTAATTGTATAGTAATGTAAGAGTTGTTTCAAAGGTTAGATGTGCCAAGGACAGAAACAAGGAATTACGAAATCTGATTGGTGATTTTTACAATGTGATTTATATCGATGTTCTCTGGTTTTGTTTCCACACATCCTGTCAGCATGAAGTTTGCTTTGTTCATGTTTATGGCAAATATGCCTCTGTATTATTTTTTGAGGCTGAAAGATGAAGTATATGAATATAGTGTGCCGCAGATAGTAAATGTATAGTTGATGCTTGTGGATGGTTCAGGGTATCCTGAACTTTCGTAACAGCACTGCCCTCTCCAAAAATGAGACAAAACTCTTGAGACTGTTGTCACTACAGTTAGGCAAGAATTAAAAGCAGTATTAGGTAATCTCTGTAGCATTTACTGAAAGCAGCACGGCCAATAGCTGTAGACAAAGCCAAGTTCAGAGATCTAATTTGGGAGCCTCAAGGCCACGTACAGTCACTAGAGCTGCCACGAGGTGATTCAAAGCTCTGAATTTAGAGCCTGATTCTCTCCTTTTGACTATGGGAGGAATTGAGTTTCTTAACTTAATGTTTAAATTAGCTGCCTGAATTGAATTGATTCTCCACCTCTCCTCTCTACTTGCCTTTTGCTGTTTCCTGATTCCTTTCTCATGTTTGTAATTTTTTCTCTTTGAAAATTATCTAATTAGTGATAATGGGTATGGATAGTGGACTGAAATGTTGAAAGATATACCTGAGGAAACTGAGAATGGAAGCACTTTCCTCTTTATTGAAAAATTGCATCTTGTTTCCATTTTGAGCCTTGGTAGGTCTGGCTTTGATTCTCAGACACTGGAACTCTGCTAGATGAGGGAGCCCCGTAGCAGGAGATATACTTTCCATGTGCAGGAGCTAACTAGCTGTAATTAGGTTCCTTCTTCACCTTTTCACTCATAAATTAAATATCCTTAATTCCTTTTATTTTTTTTCCCAGGCATTTCATTCTGATTAATAACCAAGAATGGTAATACTATTAAGCTGTTTTGGCCTCAGTGTATTTTTATAAGCATTGTGCCAGTGCTCTGCATTAGTGGTGTACCTAGAAAATATGGGAGAGATGGGGGAAATTTTTGGTGTGGGGACACTACAGAACTCCCTGTAGGGTTATGGTTTGAGAGGAGGTGGGAGTTGATGGACATCCAGTGTTGATTGTGCATTGAAGAGAAGCCCCCAGTGCTGTGGGGTCAGTGACTGCAAGAAGCCCCAAAGGGGAAAACAGCACTTGCCACAGGGAAGGCAGCTGGAGGGAGGGAGGAAGGGTATCACAGTAGTTTACTCTTAATTTTTGTCTTTTTTGTCTTGCTGATGTCATTGAGACACTTCCTGGAGGGAAGAAAGAAATGGAGAAAGAGACGGGTTGGTTTCTTTTTTTTTTTTTTTTAANTTTTTTTTTTAAAACAGGCTTTTTTTGTCCTTCCACAAAAACCAGAATTGTTTTTGCTGTGTGTAACTGAGATTTAGTAATGCTGTTGTTTTTGGCTTGCCAGCTGGAGAGATCCAGAAGGGAGTAGCTCCTCTGCCCCAGCCTACCTCTGCAGCCTGGGCTCTTTTCCCAAGGCAGGAATACTTCTCTGGTTATCCCACTCTCAGTAACAGCTGAGCTCTTCTGTTTGCAAAGACAAGGGTTCCTTTTCTGTCACACTCATTTATTTTGAGTAGAGATAGTGAAATCCCAATTTTCTTTTGTGTTTCCATCGGACTGGATGACAGAGCCGTCATGTTCAGGGGAAGGAGTCTCAGATAAAGCAGCTCTGGATTCCTGTGCCTGAATTGCCCCCTGCACAGTGCTCTGTCCTCTGTGGTGGAGACACAAGTGTGTGAAGAGGCAAAATCAAGATTCCTGAGCAGGCTGAAAACTGAGAAAACCATTTCTTAGTTTCCTGCCTTTTTTTTTCCTCCCCAAATGGTACAAAGGCATGGAACAAGCCATGTGGAAACTGATTTGCATTTCCATTAAAACCAGATAAAAACAGAAGTGAAAGTTAACATGCAGCTTTTTAGTGAAGCTGAGAGACTTAACGGCATTACCATTAGGATCACAGAAAATAAAGGTCAGCATACCAAAAATATTGGGATGTCAAATCAATGAAAGTTATGCAGAAAATCACAGTCCATCCTCTGGTTCACTTTCTGTTTGCATCCCGGCTCATGCAATCTTCAAGAGTTTATTTTGGGTTTTTGCATGGGTTTTAATTTTTTTTGTTGCTTTTTAAAGTGATCTAGGCCAGAAATACTGTGCATTCCCTTCAGTAAGTTTTTGCTAAGGATGCCTGGTGTTTAGTGAATAATAATGATCAATAACAGAAAATTAAATCCAAGACTTGTCTGTTTCTTTGTCTAATTAACCCTGAGAATTATCTCCCTGTGTTACAGCCCTCTCAGGCAGGATGAGTGAGGTGCACAGGTAGCTTTAGTAATAACATGGTACAAGCAGCTTAGAACATGTTTTGACGGCTCTTTAGTATTTTGGATCAGTAATACTTTTTTGGCAGCGTCGAATGTGGGGAATGCATAATCTTTCTGAGCAGCCAATTAAAATAATGACTTGGATGGCAAGTTCCTCTCCTTTTTCCTCCTGTGTATGGCTGTACCCTTCCCATCAAAGTAGTTGTATCTTAATTGGCAATCCCCCTGCATCTGCTCACTCCGTCACCCCCTACAGAGAGGCGCAGTGCTTAATTAAAAGGAGTTTGCATTTGTTTATCTCTGGAATTTCACTTGTGCTTTTGTAGAGGTTTCAAAGGCAGATGCATTTATAGAGACCTTGCTAAGTAATTAATCCTGTAATATTATTACTTTAGGCTGAGTTCACAGGAGATGAGAAGAAGCCCCAAAGTCACCAAACTTAGTATGAGTGTTGGAATGGGACCCACCAGAGGAGCCAGTCCTCCTGTGAGGGTGATAAAACCCCCATGAAATGTGCTGGGTTCGCTGCACCATCCTTCCAGTGCGCTTCTCCTTCTGGCTGCTTCTGGAGTGGCAAGGTAGATCTGTCATCAGAGAAACTTTAATTTGTGGCCACTCAAATGAGCTTTACATAGGGGGATATTTTCTAATAATGAAAAATACTGAAACCAGCAAATCATTTTTTCTAAGTCTATAGTTTTATAACACTGTCTCATGCCCTTTGGAGTTATGTCTCGTCTTTAAGTTTCTAAATTACTTGCAGAGGACTGCATACTTTTGTCATCAAGGTTTTTGTTAAAATCATCGCTGAAGTGCAGTGGGATCCCCTGAGACAAATGTGAAGTTCTTCAGTTGGCTTCAGATACCAGTGGTCTGGAAAATACTGCTTTTCATTTTAAGAGAAAATGAGTTGAATGAGGTTCTTGGGAGCAGCATTTTCCCAATGCCATGGCTTTTTTGCTACCTCATATCCTTCCTCTTGTTCTGCCCAAAGGAAGGCACATTGCCAGGGATCCACTGGCTGGGCTTTGGGAACTGCTTAGAGGGCACAGTCATCCTGCCAGGCTCTTGCTAGGATTGGACTGACCTTGAGCTGGGAAAGCTGCGCTGTTACCCACATCTTGCCCATCTCTTCTCAGGCCAGGGTCTGCTGTGGGGTTCAGCTTCTGCCATGCCAGACGTTCTATGGCTTCAGCCCTCTGTGAAGCTGAGGGGTGTTAATATTTCACACCACTTAGAAGATGCTTAAAATCAGATGATAAAATGTCTAATCATTCTGAATTGGGTTTCTTCCTCCTCTTTTTCTTCCCCCTGCCAGTTGCTTGTTTGCCAAGGCTGAAATAAAGGCAGTGATGGCACAGTTGTGACTGGTAACAGTGGCACATACATATTTCATAAACTCATAAGGGACAGTGTTGGAGTTTATCTTGCATGAAATAATGCTGACAATCTCGTGATTGGAACCACGCTACATAGATAGGCAAGGAGTAGTTGGGCATAACTGTGACTGCTCTGGCGTGGTTTGAAATGCGTGCAAAGTTAGAAATGTCATTTGAATAGAAAGCTGCTGATTATTTGGGATTGACTCAGTGATGTCCTTTCACACTGACCTGCAGCTTGGCACAACGCTGTGGTTTAGTCCCTTCTAGACTTTGGCAGTACTGGACCACGAGCACAGCATGCTCAAGGGGACAACAACAAAAAGAAATAGTGAAATTGAATTTATGCTGGTGGTGTGGGCCAGAAATAAAGCTTCTGGATAGATTCGCGAGAGTTGTAGTACTTACTCTACCTCCACTGGTTCATTAAATACAATGAATCTAAGCAAAAAAGGTCGCTCTTCTGCTTTCCCTTAAGTTCAGCATGATCTTGCTAAAGTGGTCCTATATTGAACTCTCTGGTGTGTGGTAAGAGCAGTGATTGGAGCATGAAGTAGAAAGTATTTAGATATGATGTACTGTAAGCTGCATTTCTGCTCCCCTGAGCCAGAGAATTTAACTGCATGTCTAATGTAGTTAGTGCAGAGGCAAATCAGTCTCCTGCTGTGCTCACTCGAGTGGGGGAGGAGGACGTCAGAAATCAAAACATGAATGGCCTGGAATTTTGGTGATATTTTCAATTTCATTTTTTATTTGTTTGATTCCTAGGAATTGGGGGGAGAGGGTGTAAAGAGAAGCTCTTCTGGAGTGGAAGTGCTATAAAAGGAATAGGAAACCATTGAACAAATGGATTTTCTGTTTGCTTTATGCACTCTGCTTTTCAGTTCCATTAGGACACATTAGACTCGTGAAGGTGACCAGGGAAATTGTCTTGACAAAGATTTCTGAAAGGCGATAAAGATAAATAAGTTAGCAAAGAGTGACTGGAAAGACCCTACCAATTACCAGTTCTTCAGCCTCCTTACTTAATTTTCTTGTGAGCTAATACGATAGGAGGAGGAGGAACACACCTTCATCGGAATGCTGCACAGGAGAACAGGGTTGCTATTAAAAGCCCAATAACGACTTGTATCGGTTTATGCAGATTTGCTCTGCTGGGTTACTCTGTGCCTGGCACTTGGCAAAGCACAGATAACATTTAAATCAGGCAGTAAGTGTAATTAAGTACTACCCTTCAGCGCATCTCTCCTTTTAAGACATTTTTATACACCGTGATTTAGAATATGACAATTGGGTGAGATTAAAGCAGCAAATTGTGCCTATAAAACAAGCCCTGAGAATAGCAAGGGACTGTAAAATTTTATAAAGGGGAATACAGCACATGCCTCCAATCCGATAAAACTTTTGTGAGCTGGGAGATTAACTGTGAAATACAAATAAGTGATACAGTATGCGTAGCATTCAGATTGTAAATTACTTGTTATTGTAACAACTTATTCCTTCTACCCAGAAGATTTCTGACTTAACTTTTCCAGGAAATCTCGCCGTGTCACTGATTCATGAACTACTGGTGGTGTGGAGAGAAGGTAGAAAGTCAGACGGCAGCAATGTCCCTGTAGGGAAAGCAGTGGTGGAAATGTAGCACAAAAGATCATCTGTGCTGAAACACATGCAGTCAAGCTTGTGATTGATTTCTTCCTCAGCTTCAGCAGAGTTGTATTTGCAAAGTGGAAAAAAAATCGTTATTATTTCAAATACTTAATAAGACCCACTGGAAGGTTTTCTTGGGGAACAAAAATGTTGTTTTATGTGAGAAGTCTAAAATGTTGTTTTCTGTGGGCCTTGACTGTTTGGCTGATTGGGTCCTGCTGCATTTTGAGTGCATCTGAGCATCTTCATCAGCTTCACTTGGCACACCTGAAGGAAAAGGCTACGAGCCTTTCAGAAACCTCTTAATTTGTAGCTCTCAAACCTTGTGGGCCACAAGTCACCTCGACACATCACGCCGAGGTTGTCACTGATAGCAGGTGAAAGGCAGTGACTCCCGTGGTATCACTGGTCCCTGAGGCTTCTGCTATTCATCAACTGTTATGTTATGGCATTGCCCTTCACAGTCTTACTGATCTCACATACTCTCCCTTTCTTTTCCATTCTCAGTAATTCTCCCTCATTCAGTCTTGCAATGCTTTTTTTTTTAGATTTCTAAAATTGATTTCTTAATTGCTCTTAATTGATAACTTCGTTGTCCTTTATTAAGAGCCGGAGAGCCTGAAGATACTCAGCTTAAATGTCTAGAGAAGGCATGCAGAACCCAAAAGCCTGCTCATTTCTTCCCAGCTGTATTAGCCGTAAAGAGAAATTGTGTTGCATTGAGCCCACTGCATGTCAGTCACGTTAAAAGGAAGACTATGCATGTGGAACAGGGAGGGGGATGACGGCTGGATTTCTTACTGTCTGATATTCTCTGACCACCTTTGCTCTGCATAAAAGAACCCAAACAACTTTATGACACTTAGTTTTAATGATGTATTATATAAGGAAATAGTAAAACTGAAAGGAGAAGTTTGAATTATTCTGGAGGAGAGTATTACATTTCAGTAATAGGATAGTTGGGTTTTAAAGGCTGAGCATCACCGCATTACGAACAAAATATAAGGATGAGCCACGGACAAAGAGCAGAGTGAGGAAGGAAATGGAGAAGAAGTAAGTGGGAGCCTCTGATGGAAATGCAGCTGCATGGGCAGCCAGGCATTTTGGGGGCACGTGTCATGCTCAGCCCTTGTTTTGATAAGGGGGGATGTTTATATATGTGTGTTGCTTTTATGCTTGAATTCCTTTTTACTTTTGGATTTATTATTCAGTGCCATATTTGAGATTGTTTGATGCTGTTAGGGAGATGTCAATACTTCTGAATCAACATTAAAAACATTCTGGTTTATAGAAATGTTGACCTTTTCTTCTTGCTTGGTTTGAAAAGTCAGTTCAAAATGGCAAGGTTTTGTACAGAATGGAAATTCTCTTTTCTATGTGAAGCAAGTACAGCCGAAACAGGTGCTCTTGTCCCGCCACTGGTCCAGTCTTTCATCATACCGTGTTTTCCTGGGGAAGATGGGAATTTGCTTCTCCAAATCCTGTTGCTGCTGGATGTCCAGGAAGGTCCTGGGCCGGTTCACTGCTGCAGCTGCTGCTGCAGTTCCCTCAAATCACACCATCAGTGTCTTGCTGAATCAAACCAGAAGAGTTAAAACATTTCAAAACATCTGTAGGAAGTCATTAGCGTAGAAAAGCCTTTTGCGAATGGAAGTCCCAGATGTTGTAGACAGTGCTGTGACAGGCTGTCAGTGAGCAGCGTCTCTCCGCATCCCGGGGGGAAGGCAGCTCCCTCTCGCCCCCCTGCACCACGGCTGCTGCAGGCAGAGCCCCCATGAACTCCAGGCTGGGTCCCACTTCACGCTGGATCCGATCCATCTTGGCCTCCTAATCTGCCCAGCAGCCGAGTTCACAGCTCAGTGAATTGATGCTCAAGTAGGTTTGTCCCCAGGTGATGACACTGATACCAATTTTTGCCTGTCCCAGTGTCTACACTTCTTTGCTTTTATTTGAGTGATATGAACCCACAGCTTTTCATTAGATGTGTTCTAATGGAAGCTTTTGGTGATAATAAACTGGTCTTTGGGATTTTGCCTCTACCGTTCCTATGTTTGTTGGTGCCTGTGGTCTGTACCAGAGAATTACCCAGCCCATAGCAAACCTCAGGGTGAGCTGGACCACAACTGAAACTGCCACCTGAGAATGGCCTGCGCTGAGTTGTTTGACTGGGACAAGAATCCTTTAGTATTTAATTTTTTTCTCTGTTTTTACCCAGGTTTTGCTGATACCTCTTGTTGCTTAATCTGCCTTTCAGAAGTATCAGCTTAATTTTTTGCATAAGAGCTTGTAGGGAGATAGCACAGGAACTAGTGGAATATTTGTTCTATTTGGAATGCGAAGGACCCCATCTCAAAATTTGATCTATAAGCTGTATTTGACTTACCTGTATATTTTAGCATTAAGATTTGTTTTCTTGTTTGAACTGGTTTATAATTGGTCTATTGGGATGGCCGTGCTTGTTGATTAAAAACCAAAAAAAGCAAAAGAATGTATTTTCTTCTCAAAGTAATGCTTATCATTTTTTAAGTTTACATTTAAAGCTCCTGAGAGTGAATAAAATGGGCAGAGGTTAAATAAAGTGAATTGCTCTGCTTTAACTTTGGGGAAAATGTGCAGCTTTAGGAATGCCAGTATTCCACTTCAGGTAGAGATTTGTAGGTCCAACCCTGTTAACATTAATGGGCGTTAAGCAAGCAAATCCTCTGCTCATAGATGGGGAAAATGGAGCTATTAATTGAAACTGCTGCTCAGCAATGTAAATGGTTATTTTCAGCTTTCCTGAGCAAGCATGTGAGCACTTCTGTGTTTGGGAATACTTTTTAATACTACTCGGCTGAGTTGCTGCTCTGATTGTGACTCTTGTTTGGGCTGAAGACTTAAATTAAATGCATTTGGGGTGTTCTGTGTCAGCTGGGCCATACGAGGAGATACCACATTACTTATCCTGTGCTACATCAGAGAGCTTCTGACTTGTGAGTGATGGGCTGATTGAAACTCCACAGTGCTGATATGTGGGACTGCACCCCAAATAACTTTTCTTGCTGCCCTGAAGCCATCCCCCCTCAAAGTATTTCATGGCTTCTTGAAGCAGTTGTATTGCTTGAGGAAAGACTTGGGGACGTGATGGTTCTGAAAAATGTCAGCGTCAAATTGTCTACCATGGTCATTCCTTTACATATAGCAGTGATTTGTCAGGGATTCTTGCTTAATTAAAGGCTTAATTTAGATCAAGCATAACTATTATATTATTTTAAAAATATAAGAGGATTAAGACTAAAAATACCAATGGCTCAGGTGTTCTTTGGCTGAAAAGCCAACAGCTAATGTGATTTGTTGTGAGCTGCACTTGTTTCCTACAAATTATTTTTTTGTCTTTCATTCTCTGTAACACTGTAGCTTTTGGCAGGTTTTTATCCTTTGAGATATTTCTGCATTAAATAATGTATTCTATTAAAACTTGAATAGTTTGTGTAGCTTGGTTAACAGTAGATTTGTGGGTCAGGTAAATAGGTACAGGAAGTACACATGAGGCATAGTATAAAGTCAGAACTAAAAAAGTTACTCCATTTTGAGATCTAGGCTTGAAAGCTTCTGCATTAAATCTTTGTGCCCCAGCCCCGGAAGAAACATTTCATGTTGGGGGGGGGGGGGGGGTTTTTTTGTTTTTTTTTATGTGTTTTGGNTAAAAAAGTTACTCCATTTTGAGATCTAGGCTTGAAAGCTTCTGCATTAAATCTTTGTGCCCCAGCCCCGGAAGAAACATTTCATGTTGGGGGGGGGGGGGGTGTTTTTTTGTTTTTTTTTAAGTATCTTGTGATGGTGGAGATGAATTTTTTTCTGAGTAATTCCCTTTACTGTCTGCATTTCAGTGATAAAACCTCTGTTCAGTGCTAGGTTGTGAGTCCCTTGAAGTCACCAATAAATCATTTCTCTTAAATATCTGCTTTATTACTTAACAGTCGTGCTAAGACTGAATTCTGTAATCACATAAAAAAACTATTATCTGTTTCTGGGAAGAGCAATGGCAGCAAAATGTGCTGCTGGATCTTCTGGGCTAAGTGCTGCTGTGAGGAACTGGATATAGAGGAAGGAAAGGAAGCACAAATGAATATGGTATTTGCATCCTTAATAGTCTGTTTTTGTTTCTTATAAAATAAGAGAAGTCAAATGTTAGTTGTGGTATTATGATATTATCGTGTATTACCTACCTACCGCTACAAATTAAAGTGGTGATGTTGTTCTCTAGTCTCTTTTGAAGAAGCTTTCTTTGGAAATATGGGTCATTAGAAGCCCAGAAAGTAATCCAACAACCCAGACAAGTGTTTTGGCACACTTGGGTTCCCTGGATTTTATTACCACTAGTTGTTACCTATCATATGAAGACAAAATTATTTTAACCTTGGAATCTCTGATGAACAAATCATGGACTAACTTGACAGTGCTGGGTTAATGGTTGGACTCGATCATCTTAAGGGTCTTTTGCCATGTAAAGGATTCTATATCTGTTTCAAATGAGTCCCTCTTTAAATGGCTTTCCTGAAAGATTGGAGGCAAGCAGCACTAGGTCTGGAGAAACATCTGGCCCACTATCTGATGTGCAGTTTTTCTGAAAAAAATCCTTGTTACGTGCAAGCAAAGCATCAGCATCTTGTATCTTTTTACATCTGAACGTGTTTATGCAGCTGTGTCTGGGCAATGAGACTTGGGTGGGGAGGAGAAGAAATAAAGGAAATCTCATCTCAGAGAAGCCTTGGAACTTGAGATGATGGAAGAGGCATTAGGTGTATTGGGAGAAAGAAAACATAGTGGAAAGTCATTTTGGAGTTTACTGCAGTGCCATCAAACCTGAAGAAAGAAATTCCTTCTTGTGCTTGCTCCTGAGGCGGTGCCCCTCTGAAGAGGCATCTGGCAGAGTGAGCATCGTCTGGGTGTCTGTGCAGGTCTTGTGGTGCCATCGAGTGCAAGCACTAGCACTGGACCAGTATTGAAAGCCTCAGCAATATGGATGGCTCAGATGGATTTCCTGCCTAGAGAAGTCTGAGAAGAGTGCAGCAGGTTATCTGTTTTGTCTCCAAGCCATACTTACTTCCTGTATGGAACTGTATTTCATAATCTTCAGCTGAAATGTGAAGTAAAACTGCACCTACAGTTGGTTCAAAATAAATGAGTTTTTGTTATCATCATCACTGGACTAGGGCTGAGTAGTCAGTGTTTCTGGGAAGTAACATTTGGTTAAAAAACCCCTCTCCTTGAATGTGTTGAAGACTAAGAGTCAGACTAGCAAAAGCCTTCGTGTGTCTATATACTTAATGCCAAATCAAACAGACCAAACTATTCCTTCTTCTCTTTATCAGTGTGGCTATAAATTAAATGAGTCACTCTTGTCTAATTGTTGGTCACACAGGGACCAGCTGTTCTTCCTCCGCATCTTAGTCACTTTACACATTTGATGGTGGTTCTTTCATGCTTTCCTGGTCTTCTCTTTTCTACGCTGCTTGTTTGGTTATTTGTTTCATTTAACCTGAACTAGCATGTTGGTGTGTTTGGAGTGCCTTCTGCTGTGCTTTCCCTGGTTTGACCCTATCTGTTTAATGAGCAGTACGTGAAACTGAACACTGTGCCATCCTCAGTGCTCAGGAGATGTTTTGACTTGAAACATGGCTTAGATGACTCCTATGTAGTATTTGTGGTAGTAGCACTTCAAAAGAAGTGCGATCCTAAGCACTGCAAAGAATTTGAGTTGTAGTAGTCCAAAGGCACAATATTGCACGTTCTCTAGGCAGGAGATAGTCTCCAGTAGCTAAATCTCAGGTGGGAGGTTGAGTATGTCTTTTAAATCCAAGTACCTATATATTTTACACAATACAGAAAAGCTCAGTGGGTAGTTCTGTTGGGTTTATAATTTCTGCTTGAGCCAGAACGTGATGTTCTAAAACACATCCACCCTCTGCTTAAACCAGTGCCATGAGGAAATATTTCCAAAAGGAGCATTTAAAAAAAAAAGGGGGGGAGGGGAAGAGACCCCATCCTTGCAGTTACTCAGTGCCTGTCTGTACCCTGGTGGGGTGGCTCAGGACAACTGGCAGTGTGGTAGCAACTACACCGATCATAAACTGAAGAGAAATGGACATTTTTGAGCCAAGAGAGCAGAACTGCAAGTATGTCTATTTTCAGAGGGATCATAATGCCAACTGGCAGAGCAAACTTGGCTACGTGAAGGGTCTGGTGCGGCTGCAATAAAACACAAGGATCCTGAATTTAGCAAAGGGGCAACAGGAATTATCACTGGTATTGTTGCTGGGGAGTACAGATGCACTCTGGCATTTTATCAGCATAATCTTAGTTTCAACTTCATGAATAAAATTTAATATAGGGAGTTTGGAATAGCTGGTGCTGGATTTATACCCAGATGCAGGTACATTTAATTTCAGTAAGTACATTGTGCTCCTCCTCACTGTTCGTGTAATTTCAGTGTTAACTGTTGTTTAGCCATCAGATTTTGATCTTTCATAGAATTTCTCTGGCATAAATTATATGTTACGATATCGTTTTCCTGTGTAAGATTCTCCTGAAATAAAAACATGGATTAGTTTTTGAACTCTTGGTGAAATGTCTTGGTATGTTAGATGGGCAGAATTCGTGCAGTAGCTCATTTATCAAAGACTGGAGTCATATTGTAAATTTTTATTCTTATGTTTTGTCAATAATTTGGACTTGACTGTGGTTAATGCAGGTCTGCACAGTGAGAAGTAAAGACTGGATGATGACAGGCTTGCAGTGCTCTGTGCCATCCCTGTGAGCGGGCACGGCATGACCCACTGCCGATGGGGAATTTGCCACCTCTGGTGTTGGAGGGTGTTTCTGTGCAGGGCACTCGCAGGCTGGGGTAGGGATGCTGCTCTGGGATTTACTGGAAGGCAGCTCCAGTCATGACGCACATGTCACAAGCTGAAAACTTGGCTCCAAGCTGCTGCTTAAATCTGTTTCCAAATTCGCAGTGGTTCTGCAAAGCTCTAAATCCCACTGATTTCCCTGGGTGCGTTCCTCTGCAAAATTCTGAGTGAGCTTGCTCCCTGAGTCAGTGGAGCTGAGCAGATTGCATGAGGATGAGACACCTGGCTGGATCTCCTCCAGAGCAAGAGGGCTGAATCCTGGCAAAGTTTCCCACGTCTTCACTGGGGAGGAGTGTTGAATGCTCAGGGAGTTTGCTGCAGCTCTGTCCCATCATTAAAAAGGATAGTCAGAGACAGAGGGAATCTGCTCATGCACTGGAATCCCAAACAGAACAACTGCACTGTCCTAAAGAAAGAACTGCAGACCCTGAAGGTAGAGTGGTAATCTTTAGGAAGAATAATCAGCTTTTGTGTTAGCCATCATCAGCCCAGAGGAGAACAGTTTTTGCAGTTCACCTCCACTTCAGCCAGTAGGTATCAGTGTATGGATTTAATTGTAGTTCAGTTGATGAGAACATTAGATAACTGAAGAGCTTGTAGGTACAGCTCACATATGTCAGGTTGAAAGAGCAGGTTTTGTAAAATTCCCACCTAGCTGTTCCTACCTGGCAAGTTCTGTAAAAATATTTTTAGACTCTTAAAGACTTCACAATGCTCTTCATATGTGAGAAAATTTCTTTAAGCAGACCATTTTCCTAACGATGGCTACTCTATGGCACTCTGCTTTCAGTTCCAAAATGCACATGGCTCAAAAAATGCATTTTAACTGTACTTCATATGTTTTAAATTGATTATTGGTACCTTTGAGCATTCTGGAAAAGGACTTTCTCTATAGTGCAGGTGGGGAAGAGAAGAAAAATACCTGATAATGAAACATTCCTATGAACCCAGTGACAGTACGTGGTGTCTGGTTTTGACCTCTTCTAACCCACATCCCTGTGCTCTTATCTTTCTTTCAGATTCTCCTCTTTTCTTCAGTAAAGCTCATCACAGGAAGAGCTTTGGAGGAAATCTCTTTTGTAATGTAGATCTTTGAGGGCTGGGAAGGGAAGTGGTGTGGGATGTGTGGCATAGTGGAAGATCAGCTCTGGGTTCATACCAAGCTTGCAGGCCTTTTTAACCCTGTGAGTTACTGGGTTTCACAACTCGGTGCATGTGGACGTTGTGCTTGTATTTAACGTCTCAGCCCGTGAGAGGTTGGAAATTCCGTACTGGAAAGTCATTGCTGATTATACTTATTTATGATTGTATGGTGAAGCAATTTTCCCAATGCAGTTTCTGCTCCTTCTGTCATATTGGCATCCGTGACCGAGGTTTTTATTTCCTCGTGCCAAGTCTTATCCTGGTGCACACTGAGAGATGCTCGCTACCTTTACAGTGTCCGTGGGAGGAGTTGTGGAGAAGAGGCCCAAAGCTGGTTTTTGGCAAAGCCAAACCCCTTCCATTAGGGAATTCACTTGGGCTGGTGACTGTGGGAACACATGGGAAAACATCACAGCCAGGGAGCAAAGCCCCTTTGAGTGAGTCACTGATTCCCCACGAGATCTGCTGGATGCACAGCTGTCCTTCAGCCTGACAGCTCCACTGCCAGGGTACTGTGTTTTCAGCTTGGTGCAGGTGCAACTGCTGCATCTCCCAGAGTCCCAGTCACTGCTCAGGGATCAGTCCCAGGGAGGGAAGGAGGGAGGTCTGGTGCAGATGTAGGTCCCCGTGTAGATCCCAGCCTGAGGGGATGCCTCCCATGCCCTGTGTGTTCCACCAAGGTCTTTTTGTTAGTGCTGCACTTTCATTCCCTGCCTTTTGGCACGCTTAAATCAAATTAAAGGCAAGAGCAGAGTTCTAGCAAACTTCTGGTTTACGTCTGGTCCTTCATCATTTACAGTTTAAAATGCCCCGTAGGAAACTAATGCTTTATGTAGACCAACTGCAGTCCCATTTGCTACACAGATAATAATAAACCCTGAGATTAGTGAAGGTTCTTTTCTGAATTAAAGTATCACTTTGGGGAAAAGCTGTCTGTCTTCACTTGCTGTTGTGCATAGTCAGTGTCTTTTCCAGCTTGGATTTCTGCCAGAGCTCTGGCTTAGGGCTTTCTCCTGACCCCTTCCAGGTTCTTATTAATGCTGCTTGGGTGCATGAAGAAACTGCAGAATGCTCTTTGAGGGGGGGTGGGATTAATAAGATGTAGTAAAACAGAGTCCAGCAAAGGTTTGGTTTGATGGGACACTACTGAGAAATGGAATAAATCTTGAATTGTGGATTGCTTTCTTTTAAATGTGGCTGTGGTAACTTGTTAGGCTAAGAATTCCTCCCTCCATCTCCTCCTTTTTTTTCCTTACTTATTATAGATACTGAGCATGGTTTTTGAACCTAGACCTAGTTCAGAGTAACAACTCCTTGGATAAGTATCTGGCCTCTAAAATAAAAAAAAAAATAAAACCTCAAATCCCTCTTGTGCTGTTTGACATGTAAACTGGCCTTGCCCCTCAGCTGCTTCCCTGGATCTTTACCCTGGGGCAACGCTGCAGTTTTGAAGCTAAGAGAACACTGAATGCTCTTCCTTTCTAGAAGAGGTGTACCCATCCCTGATGGCACTGTCCGTGAATAATGCATGGAAGTTTATTTGCTTGTGTGTGGGAGGGACCTTCACTTCCCATTCACTGTTGGTCTTACCCTTCCTCTTGCATGTGGCCCTCTTTCCTCGCTGTCTTTTTTGAGCAGGACATGCATTCACTTTCCTTTGCCAATCAAGGGGAGCTTCCCAAGCTCAGTGTTTACCTCATTCCTGAGCAAATGGCTTGATACACATTTTTTCATCTTGACCTGTTGTTGAGGGCACTGAACCACTGTGATGGTGTTGAGCAGCACAAGGGGGGCAGAATGTTTCCCCACAAAGGAGCGGAGGTGATGGAAGAGCATCTAACCAGTGGAAGTGGGAAAGGGCTGTGGTTACAGGCGCTGCCTTCACAAGAGATCTGTTATTTTCTTTTCGACCTCGTGACCGATGCACGTTGCAGGCGCTGGTACAGATTGATTGACTTCTTGGAGATCCACCTGCATTCCAGCATATGGAACCAGCAACTTTTCATTTAGGTGGCAGTCTTAGCTTCGGTGTGGATGAGGGGAGGCTGTGAATTTAGAGCCAAATGAGTTGGAGAAGCTCTTTTTTAGTATGCGCAGAATTAGTTTGATTGATCATATTTGACACCAGTCAGGGAAGAGAGAGGTATTCAGGCTGAGAGAGCAAGAATACATTCCAAGTTGGTTTTCTCTTCTGTATCCTCTGAATATGATGAATATTTTTTCCCCTCAGCTGTCATAGTCTTCTAATAAATGCTTTTCCTCCATTAAATTTTTAAAAATGAGATTCTCTCTGTTATAAAATCCACAGTTTAAAAATAACTTCTGTGATGTACTTTTATGGTGGCAATTTCAAAGCCTGTGGAGATGGTGCTGGAAGATGCTTCTAATCTAATAATGAAATGTGTATAGCACACATGGAGAAGAGAGGAGTAGCTGGAATCAGCTTATTTTTCTTTTCTTGTTTTCTTGCTTCTTCAGCTATTTCTGGTATCTTCCCCTTTTAATTGCAGGACAGAGCTGAGGAATGTAGAATTGTAGCTGTCAGAAAAACTAGAAGGAAAGGCCTATTTCTATAATCTTGTGGCTTCTTCTGTTTCAGAAGCTTGCTGGAATCTCTGCATCCTCATTTCAGAAAAGAACAGCATAGTCTGCTTCATCTCTAACTGCTGTCAAATGTTTAAGCTTTCCTTTCCCCAGCCCTAACTCAGAACATGTTTTCAGCTCAGCTAGGGACGTTATTACTAACTGATGAACAAACCTGAATACTGAACGTGGCAAACGATTGACATTTTTTAAAGTTAATCATAGAAACTCTTCATCCAGCAGCTGCTGAGGCTGCTGGTTGCTGGGGATGCTGATACCCCATCTGATGACAGCAGTGAAGAGCCTGTAGAGTGTCAGCTCGAGATGAGTGGCTATAAAATGGCAAAAAAGAAATTTGATTCTCATGACACTAAGTCATCATTTGTGTTGAGCAGACTTTCTTGACTGGGAGACTAACAGAAGACACATTCCTGCTAGTACCTGCACACTCAAAGTGCTGTAGTTTGAAGAATTCCTCTTGCACAAAGCTTAAAATACCACATTAGTAAGAAACTGTCCAGCTAACTGAACAAATTGCAGCCACTGATTTTTTTTTCCTTATTTTCTCATTTTGATGTATTACTGTGTTTCTAGAGAAAGAAACATGATAGATAACTCCTTTGGCAGAGAGTGGGGGGTTGTGGGCAACTTGTAATATTTCGGATGAGCAAAAAAGCCATTGCTGCATTTAGAAATGCAGTTCATTCAAGGAGAATTAGGCTCCTAACCCCATTTGGAAAGACACTTTGATTTTTGAAACACTGCAGGCTCTGCTGTGGCTGTCCCCATTCTGTGCTCTGCTGACCACAGCACTGACACCTGGCCTCTGGTCCCATTTTCTTGACCCAAATCTAGCACTTTACTTTTTGAATAATTCAACGTATTTACTAGATGTAGATGTTGAATTTTTCTCAAGCTCCCATCTGCAGGAATGGCAGAATCAAGTGGAGGAGTCCAGACTCCTTTCACTCCTCCTCAGTGTTTGTGGTGGGACAGCCCAGTCCCATGAAGTAGCAAGTGACTTTTTTTTCTTCTTGAAAGCAGAATTTAGGCTGGTTTTGTTGCTGTGACTTGGTATGATTTCCTTTAGCTGGGTTACTATTGCTTTTCAGGCTTCCCCAATTCTCTTTTTGTTTCTTTGGACTTCGAACTTCTCTTTTGCTAAGATCTTCCCTCAAATATGGGAGGTTTTATGCTGGGTGAGGTCATTTAGCAGAGAGCCCTGTCAGCTGGGAGCAGATGCTGCCTCAGGGGGCTCTGGGCTTACTCAGATCTACTGACCCTGCAGCACACACGGGGGAAGACGAATTGAAAAGGTTACATTTGTGCTTGATAATGTGGGTTTATAGAATGCACCAAGATGAGCTGCATCTCCGAGAAAAGGTGATGTTGGGACACAAACTCTTAAAAATCCCAATACTTTGTAGGGTAGGTACTTCCCCCTTAATTCTCATTTTGATGAAAACTGCCCTATTATGAGAAACAACTTTATTAGTGACCCTTTTCCAGTATTGTGTTATCTGTGTATCTGTATTTAACTTTCATCTGCTGAGATGTTTGGAAAGTATTTTGCTGTAGTGAGTGGAATGGCGGTAAGACAGGAGACTTTTAGGTGAAGTTCCAAGTGGTTTTCCACCGTTCACAGAGCCTTGCTGGATGTTCGGGCTAAGGGGTCATTAAGAAAGTAAATGCGTTTTCGACTACCCCTTTTCTACTTTTAAAAGTGTTTCTCTCAATAAAGCAGTGGGCTGTACATCTATTAATAACATCCCTACGTGGAAACAAGTGCTCAGTTACACCTCAGTTAGAGAGGACAGATCAGCTGCTTTGAGGTTTGCTTCCTCCTGTGAACTCTGTTTGACAGGATCTGGTTTAGTTTGTACTAGCAAGGAGTTTCAGTGGTTAATTACATCAATTCTGGGGGCCAGCACCTTCGAGGTTGTTAATATATTCGATTGTTTTTATGAGCGTTAATACCTGGAAGCGTCGCAGTGACCGCCACTGACCGCAGCCCTGGCTAGCACCGGCGCTGGGCGGCAGGCGCGGGGAGCGGCCGGAGGCTCGGAGCTTTCGGGCTGCTCCTTTGGAGCTGCAGCTCGAGCCTCGGGGGAGCTGGAGCCCCAAGGTCTGCGGTGCTCAGCAGCCCCGGCAAGGGAAGAGCTAGAGAATAGCAAGGAGGCTTGCCCCTGGACGCAGCTCCTTCTTTAGAGGGAGTCCTCGGAAAACAAGCGCGGACGGAGGGGTTACAGTAACTTAAATACGGGGAGGGAACAAGGGGAGTAACCCAACCGTGGGCCAACAGGGAGTCCTGGAGGGAGGGATACGGAAGGGGAGAGACAGGTACAGTGACCTGTAATGCCCAGGGGCGGAGGGAGAAGGGTCACCTGCCCCAATGGGGCGTCCTGGTTTAGGGGAATTCCAGAAGGGGAGGCAGCAGAGGGGGCAGGGTCTCAGGGGATTGGTGGGGTCATATAAGGGAAAACTGGGAGGGCTTAGGAGATGGACAGGGAACCAGCTAGAACAAAGGGAGGGGGTTGGGTGACTGGCAGGGAAACTGCTGGAACAAGGGGAGGGGAACAACCATACTAGGGGTCCAGAGGAGCGGCTCGAACTTGGAGCATACCAGCAAGGGAATGGGAGAAGGGGAGTGACAGGGATAAACCAGCTGGATACAGAGAACAGATGAAAATTATAAAGTACGATAAAATGCCACGTTCCCACATGGAAGGAGCTCAAGTACAAATCCTATGAACCCCCCCAGTGGCAAAAATAAATCATCAAAACCAAAAAGCCTTGCCTTTGCCTTCTAGAAAATGTTCCTTTTGTTATAGTTCTACACATGTCCTAAACTATTTTTTGTATTTAAAATTGATCACTTTAGTAAAGTCCCCATGTGATTAAAAAAACCCAAACCAAAACAAAGCCCAAAGAACTAATCCTAGACATAAGGGTAACAAATCTGAAGGATTTAATACATATTTCTGAATTTCAACTTTATAATTCAACATTTGTAGGTTATTTGGTGCTTTTTTTTTCTGGCCAGACTGAGCATCTTTATTCAGCAACTGCTCTCAGAGTGGGATTTGCTGAGCGCTTTCAATAATAGTGATATTTTATTTCCGCGCTGGTGTTCTGGGACCACATCTTGGTGTTTGAGGCCACATCTTCCAGGAATTTTATACAAGAAGCAACAGAAAAGAACACTTATCTAACAGAGCCACAACTTCATTGTCAACTATAAAAGAAGAGCCAACAGATTCTAACTTAGATTAAAAGTCAGCTGCGAATAGAGGCAAATATTCCCGTAGGCACAGGGCATCTCTCTGAAGAGAAATTGTTGAAAACGCAAATGGCTGAGAGAGAGTTCAGGGTGATTGCTTTGTGTTTCACAGGAGCTGTGGTTTCCTATGCCCCAGGTGAGCTCTCAGGAGATTCACAGCCAAGATTTCTGGAAGACCTACGGCGACTTTTCAAATGCCCTCTTCAAAATCCTCCTGTTTGCTTTGCAGGCAGAGTCACTCTTGTGAAGGACTCCTTCAGGGGCCTGGATAACAGATGCCAGCATGGCCCTCTCGTGCAGCCTGACAGCCCAGGGCAAGTACTAGAGAAGAAGAAAAGCAACTATTACTTTTTTTTTTTTTTTTTTTTAAATTTATTATTATCTCCCAGCTCAGAGCTGTCACATTAGCTCTTCCAGTTGTGAAGGCATCCTTGACAGCACATCATATCTTAATAATGCTGAACATCATCTTTGCCATAGCTCTTCTAAGTGGGCAGGGGCTGATAATCAGTTCAGACTCCAGTGGGAGGCCATCAGCTGGATGAAGAACAATTGACCTTTCAGGAAAAGCTGTACAATTAAAGGCAAACTAGATAAAGTACAGACAAGGTAGAGTGAAATTGAAAAGCAGCATATTTGTATCAGATAAGAACAAGAGGATGCTGGGACTTGGGTTCTCTCCATCTTCAGGTGGAGAAAATGCATCTGAAATCCACTTTTCAGGAGGTGGGTTCACCACAACTGTATGCTTCGAAGAGTGTGATAAAATTAATGACTATCCACCTTCAGTTTGATGATAAATCCACGTGCCAGTGGAGAAACCAGTCACACACTCACAGCACCATTAAACTCCCTCTTCTTACCGGCTTAACTTGACAAAACAGTTTCCTATGTCCCTGCTTCACATCCAAGGCAATCTAGAAGTTCACAGAAGTTCACTGAAAATGGTTATTCAATTTTGTGCCTCCTATTTGCCTCACGTTTCTTGCTCAGGGCATAGCAAATGAGGATAGATTTGAGGAGGATGAGCATAAGGAGATCAGAGTGAAGGCACAGGAACCTGAAAGTTGGAGTTTCTGGTTGAGAGACTGAGGTTTGGCACAATGTAAAGGCCAAAATGCTCTGACCTGAGCAGGGGCCACTGATATCTTTCAGAGACTGTTGTGCTCCTGGGCTGGAAAAAGGAAAGGCAGGAGAAGCAAACAGCCAGCAGAGAGTCTTCCTGACAGGCAAGAGAGATTCCACCAGCAGTGCGTAATGAGCAGAAAAATCATTGATTAGCTTAGTAGTGGGCAGACTAGAGAAGAAAAGCTCTTGAAATAAGACTTAGAGCAAACTGTTTGCAAGATACCATTAAAGTCTGTCTGGTCTTTGATCCTGAATTTGAGGAAAGAAAAGGAAAGGGATAGTTTGAAGCAGTGGTCTGATGCCTTGAAAGATTTAAAGTCGAAGTGGAGGGGCAAAGATGGAGAGAGGTTCACAAATACTATTCATGACATTTTATCTCAAAATGTCAAGTGCTAAAGCTCTGGAAATATGCTTATATGGTAGATGCAGCACTGCATAATTGAAGCCCCATGACAGTTAAGGAAATCTGTACTTTCTGGCCTTTATTTGTTTAAAAATAAAAGCTTTGTCAACACTTTATGTACTGCTGAGCACATACGGCACTAAATCTCAGTGCAGAGTGCTGAGATTTCAGGGATTGAGCTGAGATGTTCCCTATGGCACCATTTCCTTTGATGTCAGGGATTAACCTTCGGCAGCCTTTGCCCTTACTTTACATCTGTCCTGTCCTTTGCTGAATTCCTGGGTACAAACACTGATGCCATTTTGCTCTGAAACCAGGGAAGATATGTGTTTAGTTGGTACATGTAAAACTTGTGAAAATGCTTGTTTTCACTGAGGAAACATGCATCAGTAAGTGTTGAAATGTTAAACCAAGAAGTCTGTAAGGGTCCTAGCTCAGCAATCTCTCCCAGAGACAAAGGAGTCTCTTACTTCCTCGGCTCTTTGGTATCCCACAGAAACGTGCCCACATTTCTACAGGAGTGCCCCTGAGAGAGTCTGGCCTGGAAATTGTTCTGGATGCTCCCCACCCACTCCTGTTTTCCCAAGACTTAACTGACCCCTGCACCACTCTTAGACAGAAACTCCCCTCCAGAAACGTCGCCGGGCTGTTGGCAGGAATCGTGTTCAGAAGGAACAAACATCTGGAACGCGCTTCCCTGGTGTTGGAGGAAAGCCTATTTGTGTCAGCTGCGTGAGAAAGATTGTTCCAGAAGAGTTCATCCATGCGTAAACTTGCCCCTATAATTCTGCCAGAGCTGAGGAGCTCGGGGAGGTCTGCTGGCACCAGCGGCTGTTTCATCCACCCAATTTTTCCGAGGTGCTGGAGGTCAGAGAGGAGCAGATATGTAATTTGCTTGTCTGAACCAGTTCTTCTGCCTTGTTTAGTGTAGCTGGTGAGTTTTCACACTGTGAACTGAACTTCCAGGGACAAAACATCAATAGTGCAGAATTTAAATGGGAAAATGGAGCTCCCTACCCTGCAGCTTGCCTTATGCAAAAGTCTGAGATAAAGGGTGGGGAGCACTTGTTGCAGGCTCTCCCCTTGGGAAGCTCTTCAGCATTACAAATCACAGGTACACCTTGCAATGGGCCTTCCTGGTTGTTTACCTTTAGATAATTACACAGCAGGGCTATTTTTTTCCCTCTCTTTTAAGGAAAGTACTGTGGGAGTCATTTTGGTTTCTCTGAATTCGACCTTTTTCAGCTTTGGGGGAAAAAATACATTTTCTCTTAGTCAAAGTAAATTAGGAGTATTCATTATAGCAACTCAGAGGATTAAGCAAAATTATTGAGGGTTTTTTCCTCAAGGTGATTACTTAATTGCTTTGATTTTGATTTGCTCATATCCTGAGGAAAAAAAAATATGATAGTAGAAGAAAATCCTTTTAATTATTCTCCATACAGCTTGTGCTTCCTGGCAGAACTTGCCTGATGCTAACCTTTTCCTTCTAGTGCTCACCTTAGCAATTTCACTTCCCAGAATTTTAAGGTGTGTGTGTATTTGTATGTATAGGGGTGTGGGTATATATGTGTGTATATAGGTATGCCAACTCATAAAATATAAACATATACATGTTTATATAAAATTGTTTTTATATACATGTGTGTACATATATATGTACACACACGTATAAAAATGAAATAAATGCTGGCTTTCCCTTTAACTCTGAAAGTGTTTTGTTTTCTTTCAGCTCCAGCAAACTGGATTGAATTACAACTCAATTGAATGCACTTCTATAGCACCTTCCCTCAGGGAGCTAAACCAATTTTCTCACCATTGCTAAATGCTGAACTTCCCCTGTACCCTTGCAGAGTAAGTAGGATGCTGCTATCTGTGCTCTAGGGTAGGGAAATTAAGAAAAGTGTTGAATGCAACATGCTGGAAGAGAAAGTGATAAGATATTTAGCTCTTGGTTTTGAATACTGTCGTGTGTTCACACAGTCATACTTTTCTGGGAGAGTGAAGCCTTGCAAGATGTAACTTTAATATGGGAAAATGAAGGGCAATATCTACCCCTGTAGCAGTGTAACTGCATGTTTGGTCAGTGTTGGGCACAGCTTTGGGATAGAGCAGGAACAAATGGGTAAAATCAGGAAGGAACAGTAAAAGGTATTTTTGAGAAATATGGAATGCGTTTCTGACTTGACCCCTGATCTGTTTTAGCTTGACCAGTCACAGTGTGAACTCCACCTTCTGAAAAAAGACATTTAGAAGTCAATTCAGCGAGGAGAGGGGAAGAAAACAGCTGCAGTTCTCAGGTGCTTGTCTGTAACCTCTGGCCAAGGCCAAGGGAGCTGCTGCCGTGCTGAAAGCAAGTGAACTCTGCCCGTATGTCACATCTGATGCAAAGGATTGAATTTATGGTGACAAGGACAGAAGATTTGCCTCCCAGAATTTGTTTTTGTTCGATTTCTTGCACGACCGTTCTGCGTGTGTAACAAACAGAGGGAGAGTGTGATGGTATTCACCATCCTTTGGCGATTCCACGGTGGTTGTGTTCCTAATAAACTGTAAAAAGAAAGCTGACTGCAGGAAGGTTGGTGGCTAGGTTAATATACACTGTAGTGGAGTCATTTAAAATAATCCAAGCAAAGAAAGGAGATTTATATAAAAGTACATTTCCATTACTTGTGCCTCTGGCACAGTAATGTCTCATCTAGCATAGCAAAAACCTAACAACATTATTCTTGTTTCTCTTTGTAGCATCCATAGCCTTTAGTACAGCTTTCCTTTGTTAATTTTTGAAAGACTGGTTGTTAATTAAGAGACATAATTGACTCAAAGGCAAGTCTTGACTGAAAAGAGGGCAGAGAGCATGGCAGGAGTCTTGTGTTTTGCGGTTTTTTAATTATTTTAAAAACAACATCTAATTTTGAGCATGTCAATATCCAGTTAAAATTTTGATAAGTGGGATGCAAGCTCCCTTAGAGGTCTTCATGGCAACGGCATATTATCTCTTTTTCTTAGCTGGAGCAGTGGAACAGTAGGGCAGGTCTAATTTTTGGATGAGTGAACAAAGTTCACTTTGAAGCAAGGAAAGCAGACTTCGAGTACAGTTAGGTTTTTGTTTTCTTGCTCTCCTTTTTTCCCCAGAAGACTGAAGATCAGTCGTTAAACACCACAGGTCTGGCAGCACATTTAAACCCACTTCCTTTTACACCTTTTGTAAGGGCTTAGCACCTGGTGAGCATGGCAGTAGAGTTACTACTTAGCAAAGTCTGGCTGCTTGCTTTAGTACTGAAATAGAAGCAGCTTTCTTCTAAAAATCCATCCCGAAGGGCCAAGACTAAAGTGTTTTGTACTCCCATTACTTTGAATGGAAATTTTTCCTTGCTAAGGAGTTTGGCATTGGTATTGCTTGGAGAGCCAGGCACTTCTTTTATGGAGGTCCAATAATTTCGATTCTGCTAAATGTGTATTCCTAATTGCACTAAGTCAATGTACCTAAAGAGATCAGAGGAAGGAACTGATCCAGAAGGGGGGAAACTTGTTAGTCTGCTTTGAAGCTGTGGGATTGAGTGACCACATCATCTTGGCTGTGAATGTCAGATTGGTAATGCGAATGTATGGCTTTTAAGAGATACGTGGTATAATTAATGATTAATCAGGGCCCTTCATTTTGCGTAACTTTCAATTCTGCAGTCAAGGCTTGTGTGTATAATGGATGGTTTTTATTTTCTTTCTTCAACTTGTCTTTGCTGACTGCATCTCTTTGCTCCCTGATGTCTGTAAGCTCTAATAAATTGAGGAGTTTAGGCAGACAGTTCCTTAGGCAAGAGCTCTCCCTTGGCTGGTGATGGTGGTGAGAGCTGCCTAGACAATAAAAGGCTCAGAAAAGGGGACAAGCTTTTGGCTGGAAGGCATAAAGGAAGTGCAAGAACTTTTACATCCCTTCTTCTTCTCTTTTCTTGGATATTTAATTAGCATTAGGAAACAGAGCAGGTCATTAGATTAATAAAAAAAATAAAGTACTGTTTGAGACAGAGATACCCTTAGGAGGTCTCCTGTTGGTAGTGCTTGTACTGATGTTATGAATTGCAAGATATTTAATGGTTTTTAGAAATATCTTAGCAGAGTGATGTGATAAAGCAAAAATCTGAGCTCTCAGCATAGAAAAGATGCTTGCCCACATATTTGGAGAGAACAGCCTGAAGATGTGAAACTTTGGATTTGAATGCACAAAGAAACCTCACCAAACAAATAAAAAGACCCCCACAGCTTTCATTCCCGTGGTGTTGCTGTCTTGTATAAATACCCAGAAAGTAGTGGCTTATAATTTTGTGTTTATTAAGAGAATATATCTTTCACCAGCTCCTGCTTCCTTGCTCTCAAAAGCCTGCTTAACTCACCCTTAATGCCATGATACTACAGGTCAAACAAGAGATCCTGTGTAACACAGTCCATTTTTTACTGTGTCCGAATTACACAGTAATTGCCCAGGCAGTATCTGCATCAAGCCAACGGCTTTCAGTTGACTGGAGAACTTGGGTTTTTTTCCTGTGTTTACCTGGAGACTTGTCCCTTGAAAACATGGTCAACAGCTGCCTCTTTCTTTTCTTTATTGTTTTCTTCCTCCTCCCATTTTTCTCCCTCCTCCCACAGTTGTCTACTGTGACTTGGAATGGGTCAGAGAGATGAGAATTGCTGGACTCAATATCCTCACAGAATTACCAGCACTATGGTCATGGGAGGAAGAATCATGATTCTCCCTTCATCTTTACAGAGAAGAAAGGATCCACACAGAGCCAGAAAATAGGCTGGGCTGAAAGGGATCTTACAGCTCATCTTATTCCAACTCCCCTGCCATGGGCAGGGACATCTTCCACTGTCCCAGGTTGCTTCAAGCCCCGTCCAACCTGGCCTTGGACACTTCCAGGGATGGGGTAGCCACAGCTTCTGTGGGCACCCTGTGCCAGGGCCTCACCACCCTCACAGGGAAGGATTTCTTCCTACCTCAGCTAAACCTACCCTCTTTCAGTTGAAAGCCATTACATAGTCCCATCACTATTTGCCCTTTTACAAAGTCCCTCTCCAGCTCTCTGAGTCTCTTTAGGCACTGGAAGGGGCTCGAAGGTCTCCCCAGAGCCTTTTCCAGCCTGAACAACCTCAACTCCGTCAGCCTGTTTTCACAGCAGAGGTGCTCCAGCCCCGTGATCATCCTCATGTCCTCCTATGTTCAAGAGTAACCATCTGTAGACAGGACAGATCAGTTAAAATTTCTATCCTGTTACCACAATGTTAACTTTCAATATGCTGTCCACAAAATTAGGATTACAAACCAAATAGAGTGGAGGGAGCAGCAGTGGCAAAAATTAGAACCCTGTGGTTGGGTCCCTCAGGACATTTCCTGCCTTGTTCTCCTGCTCCACAGGGAAGGGAACATACTCCTTGTCCATGGGGGATGAGGTGAGAAATGATGGGCTTCAATTGCAGCAAGTGAGATTTACTTTGATGACAAAAACTTTCTAGGATGAAATACTCCATTAGATTGCTTACGGGGGTTGTGGCAACTTCATCATTGCAGGTCTTTAAGAATATGTTAGAAAAACACCTGTCAGGAATGATATCTGTAGAGCTGCTCCTGCCTTGGGGGATGGAGATGGACTAGATGACCTCTGGAGGTCCCTTTCAGCCCTGTTTTCTATGAGCTCTAATCCAGGACTTTTCATTACTCATCCCTTGAAGCCCCAAAGGTGACAAGACTATCACACTTCATTTTTACCCTTACACTATCTTTTTTGCTGGATAGTTTTTACTCATTCAGTGGTGCTGGCTTCAGTTGTATTTGTCATATGTACAGCCTCTATTTATTATTTTTTTTTCAGTCCATGCCCTCTAGGGCTTTTCTCTGTTTTTAAAATGGATCTCACTCACTTTGAAACTTTCTGAAAGCAGAAGTTGCTGAAAACTTATGGATTCTTTTAAGTTTTTTTTAATCTGAGATTTTGAATTAGACAAAATGAGTTAAAAGTACTTTTAAGTACTAATGTCATGTTCAGTGCTGCAACAGACACAGGAATAGGAACTGCCTTGTTAAAGTAAGATGAATGTGGACAGGAACAGATGATGAGGTGGGGAGCTGCCCAGGGCAAAGGCTATTCTGCTTGTTTGTCCAGGGCTTGGTACAGCGTGGCCCTGAGCTGAGTGAAGAGCTGCTCTAATAACCTTATTTATGATGGGAAGCACATGAGGGACCAGGTACATGTGTACGGTGGGCACACGCTGCTGCTGTAAGGTATAAAAGAACTAAGGTTTGTGCTTTGAAGTGATAACATGGTGATTTAAAAACAAAGTAAATTAAAAGATAACCGAAACAGTGTGATCCTGTAAGTGGTGGGTTTTTATTCAGCTGTCATAGTGGCAGTAAATAACCCACACAGGTGCACAGTCCTCTCTCCCTGGCACAGCTGGGCGTTTCACAAGCTGGTGTGGAACAGTAGGTTCCCATTATATTTGCCCTTTTTCGTCTCTTCCTGACGTGGAATTCAATCCATTCTGTGACTGATGTGTGATGGTTAAGTGGTTTCCCTGCAGGTTCGTTTTAGGGCTTCCCCAGCTCTCAACTTGGGTTGGTAAAGTGGAAGATTGCGCAGTAACAGCGAGGTGTCAGGCTCGAGGTAAACAAACGTCCTGTTTTATTTCATGGTAGTTTTCCAGTTCAGCTGCAGGGTGCCCTGACGTGTGAAACAGCTGTGCTAATTCTGCCCTGGGTCCGGGTGTCATTGCTCCCGTCCAGCCGGGGAGGGGAAGGTGCTTGGAGCAGTCCCTGCTGTGGTGACCGCCCCACTCCCTGCTCTGTGTTTAGAGGGAAGCACCGTGCTCAGGACATCGTGCTCCTTTCCACAGCTGCTCATGACTTTCTTGGCCTTTTTGTTGGCCTTCTTGATCTTCCTCTGTGGCTCGAACAGACAGAAGATGAGAAATCCCTCGGGGCGTTCTGCACGGGGCTGCACAGTGTAGCGATTCACTTGGATGTTTTACGTTCCCCTGAATATTTAATGTCCTTAAATGACTGTGCGTTTGCAGCAGTGGAGCAGTGCTGGAGCAGAGGTGCAGTGCCGTGCAGGGTCTGACACTGCACAGCTGCCTCGTGACACCCGTGCTGGTCACTGCTCAGCTCTGCTACATGCTGCAGGGTTTTCAAGTTTAACTTGGGGTAATAATATTTAAATCACCATATCAACCCTCCCTCCTCTGCACTTCTAATAAAAAGTTGCCTAATCCAGTTATGTTACTTTTCTGAGGAGCTGACTTTTTTATAACTAATTATTCTGTGCTCAGCTACATGTTCTGAATTCTGTTTGCTTCGTGGCTGGATTTCATGTATTCTATTTAATTATGCACTTTAAAAATAAAAAAAGGAGGAGAAAACTCACTTTGTTAGCTCTGGGCTGCAGGAGTTGACACGTTTGCTTTAGTCTGCCTGCTCCCTCTAAGGGCTCTGGAACCCATGGACTCCTTCAGCAAAGTTATGAAGGCAGAATTGGAAAAGCTTGTCTTTATGGAAACTTTAATTAATTTTTTTCAAGGGGTGACCAGAGCTGCTGTGTTACAGAACTGTCAAATACTGTATGTACAGAAGCCCTGTCATCTGAATTTCAAAGTCAGAGCCATATTTTAAGAGACTTGCCCTTTTCATCCTATCTGGTCTGTGGGGGTGTTGCTGCGAGTGAGCCCTGTTTGGCCGTGTAAAAGCAGCCTGCCAGGCTTCCTTTGCCAGGGACTTTGAGTTTAAATCTATTTCAGGCCTTTAAAAAGGTCACTCAAGGCTGCCAGCCAGAACCTGTGTCTTAATTCAGTGCTATTAGAATCACAGAAAAATAAAATCTGCTATCTCAGGCTGGAGGGCAGGGAGTGGTAGAATTATCATACACTTTATAAACTGCAGAATATGCTCTCGTTGCAAATTGCTGCTGTGGTCTGAGGTGAGCAGAAAGATCCCTGGGCAGCAGGAAGGCTGCTCAGGCACTGCTGTCAACTTTGGGCTCCACCAGTGGGGATCTGATTGCTGCTCTGGGGCCTGAAGCAGCTGCTTTCCTTTGCTCGCTGAGCAGTCAGGATCACATTTTTTACCTTAGTTGTTAGGGGGGTGTATCTTTCCAGGTGATCTGTACCTGGCTGTTTAGGCTCCCCAGTGCTGTATATTTGGATTTTTGCTCTGCAGCAAGGTAAAGGGGGGAAGCAGGAGTTATGTGGGGCTTCAGGGTCTGGTTTAGGGATTATTGCACTGCTGGCTGTGCCTGGTGGGCAGGGCGAGAAGCTGAATTTGAGGTCTCAGTGGCCCATTCCCACCCTCTGGTGATGATTCCAGAGGAAGTTCCCCATCTTTCTCGTATTCTGTATCATTTGATATACTTAACTGCCCTACTGAAAAAATTTGTGTGGACTCCCACTAGACTAATAGGTTTATTTCTCCTTCATTCCTACTTGTAATCCTTCCGTTTGTGCTCTTTATTTGTAATCTAACAGGGGTTCTTTTAGGGTTGGAAGGAGCTGACATCAGCGGTTTGAGAGCCAAATTAAAGATTTCTTATAACAGTAATCAGCCTGGCGGATTTCCCAGTAGCATCCTGACCTGCCAGGGTATGGAACAGCCAGCACACAGGACAGAGTCTCTTGTTCCTCAGTTAAACCTAATTTAATAATACTTTGTTGAATTGCATTACAAGTTTGATTCTGGGTTTTGACTGTTATCTTGGAATGTAGTTTTTTTGTGATCTGGATAATGTTATATTTGTTTTGTATTATCATACCAGGAGGGATTTAATTTTGTTAGCATCTTTACCAAATAATCTGATGAATGTGAAAAGGAGCTTTAATGTGATTTCTCATTGATTATTTTCATATAAAAGTTCTGTGATTTGAAGAGTAATAACTTTGTGCTCACTTGCCATCTTATAAGTAGGTCTTAGTTTTAATCTTGTAGGTTTTCAAAATTGAATCAGCAGAAATTGCAGAAATTATGTTGATATTCACTTGCTATCTTACTAATGGATCTCAGCTTTAATCTCTCTGATTTTCCAAATTGTTTCAGCAAAAATGATGTCACCAGGATTTGATTAAAGCAGTTTCCACTTAGTTCTTTCCTAATGTGTTAAATTTTCATATGCCAATGTGAAAAATTTTAACAGTATTAACCTCTTACTGGAGCCTTATTTCTCAAAGTACTTTGAGAGCTTTGTGTTAAGTTTACTTTTTTTTTAAAGTTAAAATCTTGGCTGCTCTTAAAATGTACTTGTTAATTTTTTAGTCAATTCTCCAGTAGTTCTGAAGTTACAAATCAAATTGGAAAGTGAACTTGGTATCTTGGTATTATGCAGCAAAAATTGGTTGTTGCAGTAGGGATGCTATCTGCTAATTCACTTGTCTCCTTTTAGCTAATCACTGCATTTATTCATGTCGTGCATTTTGGCTGGGTGAACTCCAGCTTGATACAATAATGACTGGGATGCTTTTTCCCCCTTCTGAAGGCTGGTTTCTGTGGAACAGGTATTTGTCCCAAACAAGAGGCAGATGAGTAAATGAGCCTTCAGGGCAAGCAAATAAGACTAGGAGTTTCTTTCTATTCATTTTTTAAAATTTCTTTAAGATTTTATTGTTTATTAATTTCTTATTTCTTTTCTTCTTTAATAATGAAAGGAGCATTAGTAAGAAAAAAGTTGACTGGAATATGATGTTTTTTTAATAATGTTATGCAACCCTAAAATTAAAGTGTAGTCTCAGGTGAGGTAGTGGGTCTGCATCATAGCATTTGAACACCACGGAAAAAACCCTATTTACATCTCAAGTCAGAGTGAACCACCACAAGTCCCCTCTCCTGCTGTACATGTAACAGGACTCCCCAAACCACCTCCTTAAATCCTTCTTCCTGAAATTGCAGCTCCGTGGGTGGCTCCTGCGCTGTCAGTGGGCTGCGAGCACTGGTGCCAGGGTCCCTCTCTTGGAGGGGATTATAGGATCAAAGTTGGATAGCACTGCAGTATAACATGATACTATTTTGGGAACATCTCAGTTTTTCACAGAGGGAAAACCAGTGGTTGGTGAGCTGCTTAGAAAGGCTTTTTACGCAGCTGAGGCTGAAAAGTCTGAGCATTTCTGTAAGAAATAAG
The DNA here is from genome assembly GCA_013400655.1 of Mystacornis crossleyi. NCBI lineage: Eukaryota > Metazoa > Chordata > Aves > Passeriformes > Timaliidae > Mystacornis > Mystacornis crossleyi. The sequence goes on from VYZQ01029531.1 coordinate 187,203, forward strand.
AGCTGTGTTTTGCATGCGGGGAGCAGCACCACTCCTGGCGCTGTAAATTTTCGAAGTCCAATGTTCCCCAGTGCCCAGGTGTGCCTTCAGTTGGCTCTGCTGTTACCAGAGCAGAAACCAATAAAACTCTGCCAAATCCCGAGAGACACTTGAGGAGATTTCTAGGAGCACTTGCCACATTTCACGTCTCCCACGCAGTCACGTTGTGGGAGTGGTGCAGGCTCAATGCCTGTGCCTTGCTGCTGCTGCTGGCTTGATGCAGGGCTGGCAATTGCCTTCCGTGCAGTCCCCTCCTGGGAGCCCCCTCCCTCCCTGTGCGTTGCTCAGTGCTCGCCTCAGCAGCCTCCGTGTTGCCCTGTGACTGCGCTTTGCTTTCCTCATCACCTTGAGTTTTGCCTCCCCGCTAGCAAGGTGAATAAAGAGGGTAACAATATAATTGGGTAAAACGTTCCCAAATTAGTATTTCAGTTCTTGTAATGGGCCTGTCAAGGGAGGGGTGGGCTCTGACACCTGCGGGAGCGCGTGGCAGGGAGGAGCGCGGAATGGGAGTAAGGTCAGGTGAAGCTGAAATGATTTAAGCAAATGATCATTTTGGAGGTAAAATCTACCGCTTAGGCTAAAAGTTAATGTCAGTGCTTGCAAGCTGTAACAGTATCTTGCCCTTTATGAAGGCTGCCACCACTTACTGAAGCGAGATGCTGAACGCATCCCGTAAGTGGCTGCTGGGGAAGTCAGTGCTGTAAACACCAGCGAGGTCAGGCTGCTGACCTTCAAACAGAGTTTTCCCTTCTGGAGGAGTAACTCCGGAAAAGGCAGTTTGCTAACGAGATTTTTGGTGTTTTATAGTGTGCAGTGTCCATAATTTTATAAATGGTCTGCAGGCACACCCTTTTTCATCCAGTGCTCATAGGAGAGTTGGATCAGCACCTTTTAAAATACTAGTTTGGAAATTAGCTAGCAGTGGTGTAAAAGGCTATGAAAAGATTAAAGAGGAATTATTTGGGGGAAGGAAAAGGTGACAACTTTGTGGACAAAAGGAGTATGTGACTTGCTGACACTGTGAACAGTGTGAGGCTCTGCAGGTGATCAGTTTTGTGAAGGTTTCATTATATGACACAACTCACTACACGGCTGAGCTCAGTGTAGCAATAGATCAGTGTTCTTTCTTTCAGGTAGCTATGCTATTTAAGTAGAACATTCATTATATCATGATAACAGAGATCCTCAAAGAGCTAAATAATTAAAGCCAGGTGCTGGAAAAACAGTGAATCCACACTGCAGTTTCAAAGACTGCTATTGTGGAAAGCCACCTAATTGCATTCTGCTGCAATTAATAATCATCTTAATGGCTTTGCATATTTATGAATATATAAAAATAAATAAGAAAATACACAGGCTAGGATAAAAATCTGGTTCATGAAATTTTATTGCTGGAAAGTAATTAAGCATGCCTCTAATCACAACATCATTTTTCATTGTGGGTAGTTTTGGGTGGAATGAGAAAGTTTGGAAAAAGAAAATGTGACTATTCCATAAATTACCTTGTATGAAAGATTTCATATCACAGATATTAAAAATTAGCACATACTTGCTTCTCCTTTCCCTGCCATTGCCTGTTTTGACCTGGGATGCCTCAAGTATGGAAGAGGATCAGTTTTCATCCCCCTTCCCCTGTGAGATGGGTGGTGAAGCTTTGGGCTTCCATCTTCTAGTCCACATTGAACAGGAGGTCACAATGAAAGATTAGAGCAGCCTTTCCTGGCCTTTAAACAAATACTAATGATATCTGAGGTTTTGAGATTAAAATTTGTCTCCTGAGCATGCAAATATAAACTCAGGATAAGAGCACAGAGAGTATTGTTTGAAGTTTTGGCCCAAGTGGAATTACTCTCTGCTTATATCCATGTAACGAAACATGAATTTGGCTGGCTGAAGTTTCTCTTCAATCTGCACAGTAACCACTTACTCTCATTAGGAATTTTTTTTCTCTTTACAGCCCTGTGCATTGCAAAATGTTCCTGCTTTGTTTTGACTTGACCTTTCATAGTCACTGAAAATCAATAGACTTTAATGCATTTATTAAATAAGGAGGATTCTAGGGATTAACATGCAAGGTTCAGTGCTGGAGCAAGAGGAGAAGGTAAAGAGTGGAATATTACTGCAGAGCCAAGCCAGGCTGCTGTGGCTCCAGGAGTGCTCTGCTCCTTTCCTGGTAGGAGCTGGTGCCTGCCTGCTGATCAGGCAGCCCAAGACCCCATTGCTGCCTTCTCTTCACTCTTAAACTTCCTTCAAAGCTTGCTTTTCCCTCTTTCTTTTCTCCTCTGAAGAGAAATGCCTTTTTTTCCTGCTTTGGTTGAGCTGTACTTGACTTCTTAGGGATAGGGAGTAAGGGGACTTCAAACACAGCTGGGTATCATTTGGGCAGCAAAAAATATTGAAGTATTTACTATGAAACACACCTTGTTTCTGAGAATACACTGGCTTTTTTGACCTGATTCTTTTAAGTAATGTGCAACTTCTGTGCTCAGCTTATTGTTCCGTAGCATGTACGTGCTCACACATCCTTCGTGTTTCTGAGTTTAGCTGGCCATATTTGTGCAAATCTCTGGTTTGCACATTACCACAGGATGGCTGTTCTTCAGCCTGCTGCCAGACGTGTGTCTGCACGTGATGAACAGTTTTCCTGGTCTTGAAGAGGGAGTAAGAAAAAGTTGGGCATATTCTCACAATATTCAAGTCTTTGGTCCCAAATATAAACCAATTAATTCATCTTTTCTGAGTGGCCAGTGTAAATGCTATTGATTTTAGCAGGTTGGCTGAGATGTCCCTGATACACCAATTTATGTAAAAATACCTCTACCTTTCCTAATTCAGCTAATGATTTTGAACAGAAATTTAAGGGAGGCTTTTTCTTTAGCATTTTATCAACATATCCCTGATGAACTAAAAGTAGAGACTGTAGATGTTCTAGCACATCTTTTCTCTCAATGTCTGTCACTGGGCTTTTTATGCCTCTTATTTATATGTACTAATTAGGAAAGCATTGTTCTTGTGTGTTTAAAGCCAGTAATTTTCTCACTGATGCTTTCTATTGCCTCTCTGGAAAGATTGCAGATTGACTCCCCACCTCAGATGAAACAAAAAGAAACACTAAAATACAAAATCTGGGAGTGGCAAGCTTCTTATGGCATGATCTGCTACAACATATTAAAACCAGAGTTACGTATATGAGGAGTTTTCTTCCAATGCGTGACAACTCTCACACAATGGTATCTTGATGTGTCTACATGCATTCAGATCTCAGCATATTAAGAATGATTTAGAAGGAAGCAGTGTCAAAACACATTCATCAAATTGTGGTGTTTCAAGATTTAATTATTTTTTTGCCCCCTTAGCTGCTACACAGGGAACAGTGCTTTGTGTAGGTTTTAAAAAAATATAAATCTATCATTATAAGTAACAATATAAATAAATTCTTATACTGAACAAATCAGAAGTGGAGTTTTAGAGCCCTTTTTCTTTCTTGGGACATAATTATGTTTAATCTGCAATAACAGAAGAGCAGTAGGTATGCACACAGAGGCAGTTGGATGATCAGTAATTGATTGTTTTCTTCTTAAAGAGCAAACTCCTCGTATACCAAAATGTGAGAGTGCTTCCCCTTTATGGGTCAGCATTGATTGTACATAAAACATGTGATAGAGGGTTTCTGAAAATGGTAATTAAAATTGTAGGATTTCAAAAGTGAGCATTGATTATATTTCAGGGCCTCTCAGTTAAAAGTTACAGAGTAAACAGCAGAGTACTCAGCTGGAATGCTCCGAGGCATCAGGACGAGGAGGGCCTTGAAACTTCAAGTCCTACCTGTGTAATTGTTCTAGTCAAGAGTAGGACATCACACGATAATTACATTTAAGAGAGGAACTTACATGCTTCTTCCCTCTGCTACTTCTAGTAATTTTTAAGTGATTAAAGCCCTTAATGACGTAGTTACTGCTTCCCGTGAAGCAGGGTTAGGTGCTCAAAGGGACCCCTCTGGTGCTGGATTTGACCGGCAGGCAGGGAGAGGGGACTGTGAGGGGACTGCTGCCCAAATGACAGCAGCTGGCCTCAGATGTTACTCAGGTGGGGCATATCAAATAGATTTTTGTGTCTCGTTTTCAAAGCTTGAAGCTATGTGGATCAGCCACCCTTTGGTGTAAATGAACAGGACTCAGCAGAATTATGCCAATTTACACCACGTCAGGAAGTAGCACGGGGGGGATGCAGTCGTTTGGGTAACTCCAGCTGCACACTGCTAGAAGCAACACTGAGTGTTTTAAAGAGGTGTTATATTTTGTTACCAGTAGATTAGGTTTAATTTTATAAAAGTACATGTTGGAGTTGCCTTATTATGCACGTGTACAGAAAGTAAAAAATAAATTGTCCTCATGAGATGAACCAGTACTTGGATTGTGAGACTTACAGCCTTGCCGCTTCCCTTTAAGCAGGTGAAAATTGAGAGTGCAAGTGTTTCTAAGAAACTGTGTGCCTATGTGATGTAGCTGTTGGTGTTGTTGGTTTCAGGGCACAGCACTTCTGCTGCCTAAACCACACACGCTGTCAAGAAGTCCCGAAGTGTGTTTCAGCTTTTGGTAGCACACAGGCAAAAATAATGTCAGATTGTCAATCCTGAATCACTGGGTATCTGCCCTGAAAAGTTTGCCTCAGTAATTTAGAACCCAAATGGGGTCATATCTAGTCCCTAGCCTACTACAGACAAGTTCTGTTTTGGCAGAAACGTGTACAAAGCAACTAAACTTTGCCACAAATGAAAATAGTGTCTGCCTTTGGAAATTAAGTTATTAATAGTCCTTAAATTTGTGTTTTGGCTGCTGGTAGTCCCTGCCTTGCCTAGCAAGAGCGGACAGTACGCTGTCTCACGTTCCTAACAGATGTTCAGATTAGCATTATGGGCTGCATTACATGATCAGAGAAGAGTGACAGGATCTGAAGTGTTCACTTCCCCTTCGTGCACTTCTGCTTGTCCAACAGTAATGCACTTGCACTGTTCGAAGTGACCTTGACTGTGAGATGCTTTTCAGTGGTGAGAGTTTGCTGCAGAAAGGCCAAATCAGCCCAGTTAATATTCCAGCTTTCCACCAACAAGGATGAACACAGGGAACCTGTGGCACTTGAGGTATTTTGATCTGATTGTTCACCAACTCTGTGTTTGATCACCGGACTAGAAGACAGTGTCATCCCTGGAAAGGGACTGTGATGGCTTTAATGCAGTTATACCCCTTTCCCCTCATAGCAGGTGTGTGAGGAAAAAGAGTTTATCACCCCAACATTTGCATCGAGAGGGCAAATTCCTGTCCTGTAAAACTTGATGTCTGTGAGGAAAAACCTGTCTTGCTGCAGTCAGGGTTTTATTTATTACTAGAAGAACTCCAGAAGCTGAAATGCAACTGCTGTGTTTCATTATTAAACAGCAGAGTTTTCAGCTTGGATTTTAAAGCCAGTGTTTTTAAGCCTGCAACCTCTCATCTGAAGGACGTGCTGAGAAGGGCTTCCTGCTTTCTGAATTAGTGTTTAATGTGTGGGAAGTGTACATCCCAATTGAAGTTCGTCTTCAGAAGCTTCTAATTAGGACAGAATGATTTGATTTTTCAGGAGGTACCTTTTGGGTTTTCAGAAATAGCAAGACAGCCACAAGGGTGATGGCAGAGCAGGTATCACAGGTTACTGTCATCTTTGCAACTGTCAGAAGTGTTTTGGTGGAAAGCAAACCCATGTGTTTGAATAAATAAATATTTTTTACTTAATTTATGGTTTTCAGTCCAAAAGAAACTCAAGTTTGAGGTATAGTGACTGACTTTTTTTTTTGTTTGCAGTGGTATGAAAATTTTTGGAAAAACTGAGTGATGTTTTAAGCTACTTCCCTGCAGGATGTGGAACCACTTAGGTATTATTTTTCATATAACTTTATACAACAAAGCAGGAGAAGGGAGGCAGGAGAGCCAAGTGTAAAGTGGCCTCTCGAGGGGTAATGATATGGTATGCATTGCAGAGAAAAAAAGGCAAGTGTTTGAAGTCACTGCAGTCAATCTATGATGTGTGAATAAAGACAAGAATTACCCTGTCTCTGGTTTCCTGTCGCAGCTGAAAGGCTGCTCATGGTTGCTCACAGATTGCGTTTCATCTGGTAGCTAAGTTTTCCTGGTCCTGAAATGTGGGTGCGGAGGGGAGACCTTACAAGTGATGGTTCCATTTCAGAGGGACCTCCTGAGCAGTCTGTGGAGAAGGATGAGGTCTCAGCTGTAAAGGCTGGTGCTTGCTTTGGTGAAGTAATGATTGAGACTGAAACACATTTCTGCCAGAAACTGCTGGACAGACTAACACAGGAGATATTTTTGTATTTACTCTCCTTTTCAATAAGAAAAGCAGCATGCTATCCCAACCCAGGAAGTGTTCAAGGCCGAGGTGGATGGGGCTTTGAGCAACCTGGTCTAGCACAAGGTTTCCCTGCCATGCTAGGGTGTGATGATCTTTACGGTCCCTTCCAACCTCTAGACCATTCTGTGGTTCTTACAATTCTATTTTTGTGTATTGTGGAAGGACCCGTCATCCTATTTTCCTGATTAACCTTTGGGGGCACCTTGAACCTTCTAATCCCAGCAGATGTGCACCAAGAAGTCATTTCTGAAGATTCAGGTCTTGAATCAGTGATGTATCTGTGTGTGGCAAGCAGCGCTTCAAAACCTGCAGCTTTTGAGTGATGAAGGTCTCCAGGCTGGTCCGTGTGGCCACAGAGTGGTCAGTGGGGTGCTCCGAGTGACACTGGGCTCTGGCTTCCTTTGCAGTTTAAGTCTGTAAAAGCAAGGAAGGATTTCAAAGCCAAGCAGCAGATGTGAGCCTTCGGCCTGTGAATTCTTTGTTGTTCCCTGGCACCGAGATCCTCTGTGTCAGAGAGGGGAATTTAGTGCAAGCTGTAGTAGGTAGAAACACAGAGGCTTTTTGTTTCTGTCTGAAGTCATCTCGTCGAGCTTTCAGGCTGGTATGTTGGCAGCTGAGCAAAAGGCTGTTTATTCTACATGACTCTGAACAGTTTGGAATAGCTTCCACATACGAATCAGTGGCTTGTTCCCCCAAAAAGCGAGTCAGAAACTTTTAGCTCATCTGTCAGTCATTGCTCTTGCTTTTATGGGTCAGCTCTGAGGAGCCTGTGTGATGAGAGCACCGTGTGTAGTCTCCAGGCAAGTTTTACAGCTTTGCCAGTGGAATGCAGATTTTGCTTATAGTTTTAAATTATTATCAGTATACTTTTGAAGACCTTGTTTATTTAGCTAAGCCACTTGCCTGGTTTCAAAACTGGCAAAAGAGAATCTTTCTCCCTTGCCTTCTTGCTTTCTCTATGTCCTCCAAACAGAGATAAATAATACCTTTTTTTTTTTCCTCAGTCTCCTAAAAATGTAGGTTGCATTTCAATGAGAATTATGAAATTGCAGGTAACTTCTCTTCCTCTCATATTTCCTTTTGCAGAACAATTCCATGTAGCCGCAGTCTGTCTGTGGGATTTGTTGATCCTTGCAGGATGAAGTGCCTGCAATTCCTTCTGCTCTTCCTCCCGTGGAGATCCCTCGCACGCTGTCTCTGTGCGCCGCATATCAGCTGTAGCAGATACGCTCTCCCTGTGGGGGCTGGTAGCTCTCTCCTCAGCAGTCTGTTACTGTTCAAAGCTTTGAAATGATCAAAGAGGAGGATGAGGAGTAACAAACTGCTTTAACATTTGTTCTGCCAGGGATGGAGTCGCTCACTTGAGGTGTGTTGTGGGGCGCGTGCTCTGGAAGGTGTAAAGTGTTCCTGCTGCTGCTGTGATAGAGCCACAGGGAGTCTGATGCAGAAATGAAGAAATGCCTTTTTCCTGTTGGCCCCTTTTGATATCATGCTCCCCAAGATCTGCATTTCCCAAAGTTCTGAGCTTTCACTGGCTTTATATTATTCCCCAGCTTTGAGGGGAGGAAGGACATGACCAGGATTGTTAGACAGACGTGCCTGAATTTTGAAACCCAAAACCTTCTTCCTCTTTGGCTTTTTAAGACCCTTGTTTATGGAAATAGTTTTTCCTTGTAGTCTCCTTTTTTCTCTGGAAGATGAAACTGCAGATTAAGTAACGTCACCCATGGGAGCTCTCATGATGGTTATTGGCTTCGTTTGAAATACTGAATTGTTCTCTGTTCCACAAACTGTGACGCTGGCAAACGGGGATGTGGGGATATAGATTTTTGCAATTGTATCTATCCAACCAGGGTTTGAGATACTATTTTCTTATTTTATTTTTTAATTCCTCACACGTTAGCCTTAAGAAAAAGGGTAAAATCTTTTCAGTCTGAAAGAGACCATGAAGAAATAGATGGTATTGACGAGCAGCAAAATGTGAAGCCACTTTTCTGCTATAGTTCCTCAAAGCAGCTTTGTAGGTCACATCTGGTATTTCTTTTCAGCTCCATCTGGGAGCAAAAGCAACATGTAAGCTTCATATATGTAGCTTGAAGTCAGAATGTTAATTTTAAATTTAAAATAACGTTTTGTGTTTAATTTATGAGCGTCTCTATTAGCTCAGTAAATAGAACCTACAAGAACAAAAAAATTGCTGCTGCTGTGGCATTATTGTAAAAGAACTTGCTTCGACCTTGCTTAAAAGGAATTTCTGTAAAAATAATCTGCAAGAAAAAAAAGTTACATGAATGTTTCAGTAATGCGCAGTGAATATGAACTTGTCTCCTAGCACAGGTTTCATCTTGTGGAAGAGAAAATTGCACCTAATTTATGATAGAAATATGAATGTCAAGAAGAAGGAATTAATAAAACGGACAAGAAGGAATTCTTCATTCCAGGAATGTGCATTGCTCTTTTCAAAGGAAAGTTTTGGTTCAGTTATGTTCTGCTGCTTCAGCCTTTTCAAAATTCGTGTGTGAGCATTTGGGCTTTAACTCCTGGAAAAGATTAACAACTCCTCTGAGTAAAAAACTGCATCTGACTGATGGGGGTTCCTCATGTTAATGGTTCCTTCTGCCTAACAAGCTCTTGACATGTTTGTCTCCCATGGGATAAACAGTTAATAATGATTAAATATGACAGGTTGAACAATTGTTTTTACCCTAATTCAACAGCTGACTTAAAGTTGGAAATTCTTTTGCTGGTGTGGTCCATTTACTTTTGTCTCAGTTACAGACTTTCTCTTGTGCAGTTGTAAATTGGCACCATTGCATCATGTTTGCAGATGAAAGTTTAATGGAAATTCTTACTTCAGTGTGGTTGCCCAACAGGAAAAAATTGGATTGCTCTGAGATAGCTCAAGGGAGAACAGAATGATTTATGGAATCTGAGGTCACAAGTTACTTTTAAATATCTTGAATAAGGTATTTTTAAAAAGCAGTTAGAAGAAAAAAACTTGAATTATCTGTTTTGTGGAAATCTGTCTTTTCAATTAGGTCACCTGTTCTAAGCTTCCATAGTCTAAATCTGTATATCACACATGCAGTATTTTATCTCACCCAAAAATTACAGGTGAGGGGAAAAAAAATCAAAGAAGTTCAAAGAAGTTCTGTTTTACTTAACCCTGGCTAATAAAATGTGTCTATGATCCCCAGCCTGCCTCTGGAAGGCTTTATATTAATAGGGAGTAGAGGAAGAGAGAAATCTATTACTTAACCTTGGAAAAAACCCACTTTCCCTGAAAGAAAACTCAGTAGATGCTATCAGCTGCATTCCACTTCCAGTCTCTCCAGATGTTCGTGGAAATGGAAGTGGATTTAAGTGTCCTTAAAAACTGTGTGGTTGATGAAATCAGCCAAACTCAAGGATGGGCAGGCATCTTTCTGCAGCTTCTGTTAGAACTTGATTAATACACAGATTTCTTGCCTCCTGTTCTCGCTCTCATTAAAACTTCTGAAATTAGTGGGAAGAAAGTGGCAACTTCAGTTGGAGCTCTTTTCCTTTGATGCTGCATATGAAAAGTTCTAAGTGTACTGTACTCCAACAGTGCAGTGTACAGGTTGGTCAACAGGGTCTCTGAAGGTGACCAGAATCAAATGTGAATTAATATTTTTTTCCTTGAATATTGCCATTTTGTTTCAGCTCTTGTGGGCTCTGTCATATCAATTGCTGTGGAGTAAATTATTACTAAATTAGGTGGTAGTGTTGATTATTTCAAAGATAGGATAATCTAGAAGAGACAGCTTGCACAGGAAAAGCAGTCAGTCATATTAACTAAACTGGCAATGACTGCCACAAAACATCATCATCATTTTATACCCCTTTTGGTCATGCTGTTGAACTAGATGAACTATGTCCTTGTTTGTGTTTCAGAGAAGAAATCTGAAACATAGTCACTTCAGGGAAAATGTAACAGCCTTGATTTATTGATGTTATTTTATCAATTTTGCACAGGTTTTGCAGGGAGGAGGGAAGGAAGGAAGATTAGGAATTTCAGATGAAGACAGGCAGAAACGGTCACAAATGCTTGTCACACCCAGGAGCAGTAATCAAATTACTGTCGTGAAGGAAAATGATACCATTGATTATGAAATTTGAAATTGGTGCCTGGAGCACTAGGAAAGCTGACAGTGTGAGCCAGTGTATTTAAAAAGGAGAGCTGGTGCAAACATATTAATACGCTTTTAAGGAGAAGGAATCTTCTGCAGGAGGACATGGTGTCAGTAATTTATGGGCACGAACAAAATGCTACATCAGTGATTTATAGTGTCAGGTGGGGCTATTAATGGGATTAGGGTTCAGAGTTTAATTTACTTCCCTCTTTAAAAGAGAAGAATTATCTCCTGTTAAGACACATATGAGTTGTTTTAAATGGTGTGTGAGGACCCTTCTGGGTTGAACTGGAGGAACTGTTTTAAAGCTGTCAAGAGAGGCAGTGGGCATTGCATGTTCCAGTTTTTTAGATATATGTTATCCATGAGAAGTCCCTGTAGGTTCCAGCTCTCAGAGCAGAACAAGCAGTGGCAGGTCTGGTTCTGTCTGGGTTGGTGCCAATGAATTCTACTAGTTTTTTACATTTTTTTTCCCTAACCTATGAGAACTGTTCTGTTGGCAAAGATTTGAAGTCACTTGGCTTTGTTAGTTTGAAGCAGAAAGAGGTGCTTCATTCTTAGTGTCAAATGACTTAATTTCTTCTGAAGACACTAAGACCAGAACTGCCTCTTGTTGTGACTGTCTTGGCATGCTCTGTGGTGACGTGAGTGATATTTGCATAGTTTTCACAACAGTTAAAGTACTGATTGCAGGAAGACCTCTAGAGCTAGACATGGCATTGTTACTCTGATTTGTGGATGAGAAATGAAGCTCAGAGAAAATTCTAGTTTTCAGTGTTGCGGAAGCCAGAGGCTCCGGGGAAGAGGACTCATCACCCCTAGAAGCAAGGCTTGTCTGGATAAAAAAAATGTGTGTCTCATTGCTTCCGTCATTAGGAAATCTGTTTGCAGTCCCAAGCCCCAGTGACTCTAGACATTTGCCACCCAGTTCTCTAAATCTGCTTTTTGAGCACAGTTTCTCTTCCCTGTTTGCCCTGCAAAGCTGCTGCTTGCTATCTTGAGCATCCTCCTCTTTCTCAGTTTTCAATTAATCTCTCCCCACTCACCCCAGTCTGTTCCTCTGGCTGGTGCAGAGCTCTCCCAACAACTCTCATCTGTGGGAGGGAAGTGTGATTTAACGGGGAGGAGAGAGAAGCTGAGTGCTTATGCCTGTGAGTGATTTTTGAGCTGTAAGTTTATTGCCATATACACCTCACCTTGCTTAAAGTCTCCTCTGGAGATCTCTTCCATCCCTTGCAGCTTGCTTTAAACTTTCGTGGACAAACTTCTTGGCTGCTTCTTCCTCTGCTGCTCTGAATGAAACTTTAGGCAGATGCAGTGCTTTTGCTGTGACCTTCAGTATCGCTCCCTCAGCTGATATGAAATAGCATACAAACCTCGATGCAATTTTCCACGGCTGCTGTAGGCAAAGTCTCGTATTAATGGAGGAGCCACGGGGGATTCTGATTGTGCTCTTTCTTCTGATTGTCACACTGGCTTAAAGATAAGTTATGCTTGGGGTAGTCTGGCTGTATCTCCCTGTGCATTTCACTTAGGTGTAAAATAATCCACACCTAGATGCTTTTCTATTATCAAAATGCTTTAGGTGAGTTTGGACTTAAAGGCTTTCTAGGTAAGAATGGTCTGGGGGAGTAATTTGTGAGGCAGGAGCCTTACTGGGAGCAGGAGGAGCGATTGAGGCTGTAGCGTGAGAGGATTTCAGAAAATGGTAGGAGCTGTGTATTGGATGGGGAAATTCCTGCTGGGAGTCTGGGAAGGTATTTCAAGAATGGGTTTGGATGGAAGTTGGAGTACTGATTGGGTGTCTGGTGAGAGCTGTGCGTACTGGCTGGGCTGGGCATCCTTCAGCAAATGAAGAGGTGGAACCATCATATTATAGCAGGGAAATAATTTGGCTTTGTGTGAAGGGGAAAATAAAAAGAAACTAAAATGATTCTTTTGGTCTAAAATGCTTGGTTTGAAGGCAGCCAGAGTGATTGCAACTTTCAAAGAGCATTTTTCCCAAGACGAAGTTTCAGCTGGCATAAAAGCTAGCATTTGACATCTTTTTCATATAATGATTATATTAACAAAAGCAGACCTCGCTGTTGGCTGCTTTTGTAAAACAGCTCCAGCACGGCTCTTCGTTCTCTTAACTCCTGTGTGCGACTTGAAGTCAGCTCAAAACTCCTGCTGGAATGCAAGCAGGTCAGCTCCTCTGACGCAGTTAGAGCATTAGAAAGTGCTCCACATGGCTCGACAAAGGCTCTTTGCAATTGTTCATTTCTGTTGCAGCGGGCAGTTTTAATACACTGATGTTTGCAGCGCTCTCACATTTAATGTTCTCATCCCGCAGGCAGTGAGAGAAGGATCGCTCAGGCATCTGCCCTGAGATGCTGCCTATAAAGTCTACAGTTACTAGGAGTTTCTTTGTAATTAGTGATGTCTTAATTGTTATTGCAAATACTGGCTTCAGCTGCTTGGCTGGGAGTTAGATACTCCTACAGCAGTGAAAATGGACCTCAGTGAGCAGAAGGGACTGGATGGAGTCTGTGTTGAATTTTCCTAATGTTTCTGGTGTCCTGATGTGAGGGTGGCTTTCCTCAGATGCTGTTTGATTTCCAGGTTGTGTTGCGGTTGTAATTTTCCCTGAAGTGCCCAAACAGAGATTTATCTGTGCTCTCCCTTTTCCTTGTGGGATGCATCCACAGTTAAACCTCACACCTTTATGGGAAGTCCATATCACTTCTTAAGGGCTAAAATTCCTAGCTTTTCTCCAGTGTGTTGCATGCTGTGTAATTTAAATAGCAATCCTGATTTCTTTTGTCTCTAAGAAGAGTGCAAGGGTTAGAGCAGGACTGTCTAAAGCAGGAGGCAATCTATATTTTAAGCCCTTCCACGAACACAGCCTGGTGGGGTGTGTATATGGGAGGAGGTTTCTAAATAGGAAACTTGTGATGTGAGGAATCCTAGGAGCTATGAGGATTGTGTAAATGTTTGCTCTTTAAAGCAGAAATAGTCTGCTTTCTCTACTGAGAAAAATCACTTTGCTTATGAGAGAGCACAGTTTATTAACTGTGGTGACTGGAGATGAAGCAAAGGGAAGGGACTAATTTTGTAGACTAAAAAAAACCCCAAAAGAACATTTCTGCACTGTTCTGATTTATTTTTATAATCATGTTATCTTTATCTGGTTGCCATCATTCAGATACAGCTGACTAGAGCTGTAGGGAATCACAGAAATTTTGAACAGAGCATAAATACGAGAATGAACATTTGTTTCATTACTGTGAACATAGCCAGGATAGGTGAGAAAAAGGAATAAGTTCTAGACATCAGCTTTGTTATAATTTGTATTTTATTAATAAATATCCTTGGAAATCATTATCCTTTAGCACCTTATTGAAAACTGCTGCTGAGGCTATGGGGGTCTTATTTCTTACTGGTGTAAATTGGTGTAGCTGAATTAGAAGTGTGATTTTCCGCTAGTCTTGGAAGCTGCTCCAGTTGGACAAGGGAAAGTTATCTCTCTTTGTCAGACTGAATTGCAGAACTGGGCTTTGCTCTGTTTTGCATTTCACTGGGACAGATAACAGGCCTTTAATTTAGTGGAGAAAGGCATGTGACTAACCAACAACTCCAAATTAAGGACAGGAAAATTAGAAGTTAGACACTTCAGAATAGAGAAGGCCAAACTGTGTGTTGATTGTACGTTTACTTGCTTTTGATGTACTCAGATCATGACAGAATGACTTTCTGGGAGACTTCTGGTTGGACTGAAGGTATGGCCTTACTAAAAGGGGGGCTGTGGGAGACTGCCTTGTGTGACTGATCAAATTAAATGAGCCAATGGTGTGTTGTGGTCTTAAAAACCCCTGATACCGGTGCAAGCTACCTTGCTGCTGATGGTGCAATATTCCAAACCCTTTCTCCAAGCTGATGAATGTCTCTCTGGGATGGTTTATGCAATCCTTTCAAAATGTAATTCACACTGTAAGGGAAATCTTGGTTTTGTGAAAAAGACGGTGTGTTTGTATCAAAGCTAAATAGAGGTTTATTAATTAAAGCGCCTTTTTTTTTTTTTTTGATGGGTGTATGATGGATGAAAAATACAAAAGCAAAGCATCCCCTGGCTGCAAAAGGGGGATGGTTCTGAGTGGTTGCTGAGCAGATTTGAACAGGTGAGGTTTTGTAAACTCACCACAGCACGGTTTTAGGGGAAAGTATGACCGAGAGACAATCTGGGTTTAAAAACAAGAGAGAGAAGGGAAGTGATGGCAGTCTGTGTCCCAGTGTCCTGTTCCATCTCTGAATGAAGACTGCTGAAGTCCTGGGAAAGTGAGGTAGACATCTGCCTTCCCTGGCACGGATGAGTTGATGTTGCTGCCCGTAGCTGATGTTTGTTTAGGATGGCCAGAGGTGCCCGTGGCAGCTGCTCTGCCTGTGCAGGAGACTGGAGGCACTGCTGGGGGTGTGCTCCACACACTCCTGGCTTGGAGAGATCATTGTCAATAAGTCATCTTGGTTCGTTTCTGAGGAATTCTACATTTTCCTCCAGAGTAACTCAGTAACAAAGTGTCCTGATTGGCTGCTGAGCACCTGGAGCCAGGCGGGTTAGAGAAGTTTAAAAGGATAAAATTGTATTTGTTGCAGATTAGTTCTGTTGTCTGATTAATTCTGCTGTCTCTTTCTCCCACTTCAGTAGGAAACCAAATTTTGTAGGAATCTGTATTTCCTGGATCTGAAGTCACCAGCTTTTTTTTTTTTTTTAATTTTATTTTATTTTTTTTAGTGTTTGTGTGCTTTTTAGCAGTGCTGAATTGATCATTTTCAAATGGTGTAGAAAAAAGTATCTTGGTAGGGTTTTATATAAAACTGTAGTAGCCTCACTTGTGTACCTGGACTGAAAATGCACCTTTCCTGCAGTTCTGGACAAAACCCAGAAAATTCACCAGAGTTTCACACGAGGTCTACTATTACCTGTTCTTTCTACTCTTTGTGCAGGCTGACCCCTCACCAGGAGAATATATGTCTGAGAAGGGACCTCCTGGGTCATTAGGTCCATTTTCCTGCCATCATAAGCAATCACATCACATGAGCCCTTTCATTAACTAATCAAACTCCATTTTAGTAGTATGAACTGTTTTTGCCCCCACTACTTCCCCTGGAAAACTGGTATAGAACCTCGTTGTCTGATCTCCAGCAGGTATTTATTCACAGCTGGTTTGCACCCCCTTCTTTCTTTGCCAGCACTGTCCTTCAGTGTAAATAGGCTTTTTCCCCTTGAGTGTTTGCTTGTCTGGTGTATTCAGGAGCAGAAGTTCAACTCTTCCCAGCCTTCCTTTGGTCATGCCAACAATCATCCTCTTAGTCCTTTCCACCCGCTGCAGAGATAAAAATCAAATTACGCACATGAGAAATTCTTCTCAGCCATCGCTAATACTCTAAAGAGAAAAAGGCAGAGGCAACTTTAAAGGACGGCTAAACTGAGAATCTTTTAAGCTTCTGTTTTGTGGTCTTTCTTTGTAAAGAATGTCATCAATTTTTTTTGTTTCACTGAAGCCATGGCTGCTGATAACTTCCAAGCTCAGCAATATGAGGTCCATAGCGTTTTTCATCCTAGAGTTTCCGTAAGGAAAAGTCAATGAGGAGAGAATTGGGAAAGTATTTCTCATGTAGCACAAGTAATTTTGGGGAGAATTGTGGAAAATACTGCTGGACATGGTGGTGGGAGGTGTCATTGTAGACCTTGTGGCAGAGATGTTCCTCGTATGAAGGGTTTTTGGTATTTTGGTGTGATCCAAAAGAATCTGTACTTTCTCTTTACCACCTCTGCTCAAGATTTTCTCTCTTTAAAGAAGGAAGCTGTCCTGTAGATATGCTGTAGCTGCATATTTCTTTCTTCTGGTCAATGAGAAGTCAAATTTCAAACCATTCTTTGCCAGGCAGGTGATAATAGCTTTAAATTTAGAGAAAAGGATGAAATGACTGAACAAATAGCTTTAAATTTAAAGAAAATGATAGAATGACTGAACAATTTAGTACATGGAAAAACAGCTGGAAAAGAGGTGACAGAGTGAGGGAATGGTGGTGAAAGTCTGCTGATCATGATATGGAAAACGCTAATGGGGATACTGTTAATTCTCTTTTATAATTGAAGAATCAGAAAGCACCATATAAAAACTTGGAATTACTTCAAAAGCATACAGAGCAAGATTATTCCTCACACAGAACCTGCTTCTGGAAATCTCTGTGCAGGATAATTTGGTAGCTGAAACTTTCTGCACGTTCAAGATGTGGCTGTGAGAAATACATTGGTGGTTCTCATGTGCAGAGAGACAACCTCTGCTGGCTCAGGAAGCCCTGGGGCCACAAGCTGGGATTATTTTGGAAGAGCATGGTGTTTATATCATGGTTTATTTTCGCCACATGAAACAGTAGCTGCTTTAGTTCAATGATTTAGGTCAATTGATTTAAATTCAGTGAACCTTTTAGCTCGTCAGCTTCAGCTGTTCTTAAAGTGGTTTTGTACATATTGTATGCTCTTGTATGTCTTGTAAACTTTTCATCTTTGCAAATGGTAAATATTAGGATGATTATGTTGGTTAATGGACCCATATAAATGCTGCTGTGGGATTTGTTGTCTAACATGCAAGTTGGCCCTTATCTTTCCAACTGAAGATACTCAAGAAATCCAAATCTTTCTTGCTGAGACATCATAATAGATTTTATAGGAAAAACTGCTGGAAGAATTAGATAAAGAGCCCTGAAAATGTGGAGAGGGGAAGAGGTATTACAGTTTGTATTTAAGCTCAAACCTCTACGTTTGATCGCAGGGAGATGTTTGAAAAAATCTGTACCAGAGCTCTGAAGGATTCTTCCTCCTACAGTTCTGAGCTCTGGGAACTGGGCTGCAAACTCCTTGAAACCCAAACAGATGTTTTGGTATAGAGCTTCAAAGCTTTGAAAGGCTGTTTTCCCCACATGCCTTCCTATGTGAGGAGACTTTCAAGATCTGCTGAATAAATTTTATTATCTTTTCTGCAAAAGCACTGTACACATGGAAGAGGCAGGCTTTGAACAGCCATGGGCTCAGACGTGAGACAATAACCATGTAATGCAGCCCCGACTGAGCAAAAATGGAATGGAAACGAGGGAGAGACGTGTCAGCCTGTTCAGGACCCAGAGGGGGCGAGTTTTGAGATGCTTCAGTTGCTTTTTCATGAAGATAAGTAAACACAAGGGAGCTGTATTGGCTTTGGCTCTGCCACATTAGATAGAAGAATTCCTAATGTTGGGGAAGAACGTAGATGAATAACAACCCAGACGTTTGTCCTATCGCTTCATGTGCATTTAGAAATGAATCTGACAGTGATGAGTGCGACTTGGGAACTCACAGAGATTTGGATGGGTAAAAGTGTCAGGAAAAGGCAATAAATGCGTCTTATCCTGTATTCTTTCACCCCCTTCCCACACACTAACTGGGGGTGTGTTGGTGCTGAAGGCTGTGCTGGGCTGGTGCTGTACAAATGCCCAGGAGAATAAAACCCCTGTTGTAAGAATTTATCAGACTTAAAAAAGTTAAGGATAAGGAAAACGTCTAGAAATAAGGGCCTGAGCCATGAGAAATGAGATCAAAATCAGCTGAATTAAATGTTTCCAGCCTGGAAGTCTGGGATGCTTTTCAATACCTACCATCCTAGGCTACTAGAACAAGAAAAAATAGTGCACTGTTATGTTATCATAGAATCATTAGCAGTTCTGATTTGTTTTATCGTTTCTGGGTGGAAAAAAGTCAAAATTCAGGTGGTTCTCTTTATTAGGACTTTGTCTGTATGTTTCTGTAGCCAGGAGCAGGCCAAATCATTTTAGGAGGGTTTCGTGCAAGAGTTCCCTTACACTGTTCCTTGTTGCAATTCACAGTATTTGTTCTCCTCTGTTTAGACTTTTGTTTTCCGTAAGTCATTGTAGTGAGTTGAGAGTGGGCGAAGAAAACATAAAGATTTTATCATAAAGATTTTTCAGTTTAAAGATCTGAACCAATAATAGAGTTATTTTCTTCTTTTTTTCTAAAGGGGAATGCAGCCCCCAGTCACACAACTGCCAGAAACTCTGGCCCGGTTTTAAACTATCTAAGGCAGGATGGAGTTCATTTGTAAGATCAAGATCTACTTACAATAATGGCACTTCCTGTGGGGAAAAACACCCAATTTTTGAAAGCTATTTTATTTGATGGACAGATAACTCAATAGCACATCAGGAGTAGGGTTCCTGACTGTGATATGACACACAGAGCAGCATTTAGGCAGAAGGCTTTGTTTTTCCTATGAATGTAGTGATGGATTTTCATATGGATGTTTGACTTTTAAAATCATGGCTTTGGTATTCTGAAAGACAAATGAAACTGTAGGGTAAAGGAACAAACCTAAACCAGCTCCAAAAATATAGGAAAGATGGCAGCAGGAGGGTCCACTCAGGGAAGATTATAAAGCTTCACATTGCCAGAGCCTCTTTAGCAGCTCCTTCGCGTCATGGGTTTGGCAGAAGGAGGATGACAGGGCTGCCAGGCTGCCTAATGATCTTCATCTAACATTTACCTTATTGAGAGGGGAATAATTCTGTTAAATTAACATCCTAGCATATTTGCTGTCCAGCTAGTTGATGAATTAAATAGCCTGAACAAAACGTTTCACGACTCGTTTATCCATAAAAACCGCCGAAATTTTCTGTGCAAAAGGGAGCGACTTTTCACCAGCTGTGTGCTGCGATGCTCTGTACCCCTTATCTGCAAAAAAACCCCGTGTTTATGTGTAAAAAGAAGAAGTTTAATGAGGCTTTGGGAGGTAGGGTAGCACACAGACAGCCCCTGCTCTTGTAGCGACCCGAGCTCCGGTGCTTTGCCGCGTGGCGCGAGCCTCCTGCTTGGAGGAAGCGCAGACTGTTAACGACAGCCCACGAGCCTGTGGCACTCGGATCACTCCATCAATCAAACCTGGCACCTCGTGCCAGCCCAGCCAGCTGTCCTCTTCCATCAGCGTCCGAAAGTGCCGCACCGAAGGCCACAGGTGCCAGCTGCCAGCCTCAAATAACCACTGGGCCTGCCCCAGGATGAGTGTATTTAGGCTGTCTGTTCAGATTGAATTGTCTGTCCTGACAGTCCCTTTTGAGTTTCAGTTTGGAAGAAGGAGAATAAACAAATTACAGGCTAATGGACAAAGCAGCACATGTATAACAAGAAATCCAAGCCTGCGGCTTTACACTCCCCAGTTGAGAGACACATAAGGGCCTGTGACAGCAGATGTTGCTGAGGGTGCAGTTGACTTGTCCTGCTTGGTTTGATCAAAATTTGTAACCTCTCAGTGAAGTCTGTGGTTCACGGATCCACCAATTCACTGAAAATTTATGTCACTTCTGTTGATGTCTGTTTGGTGTGCCAAAGAGGACATGGAGAGAACGAGTCAGTTTTGTGAGAAAATATATTCTAAAGATGCTCACTAGAATTGAATTAGAATTTGAATAAATCACTTAATCATTTATATATACTTGTATACTTAATTATATTAATTCTAATAACAGAGTTTCAATGTACAGATGTGGAGAGTGTGGCTCCAGCCCTACCAGCTAAGGCTCGAAGCTCTTAGCTGAGGTTTGATTGCTGCTGCACACCTGAAAAATCTCCATGTATGACAGGCACACCAAAAAGGGGTGAACAAGTCATTTCAAGTGATTTTCAGATCCATAGGCAGGGATACTTCTGCATCCTTAAGCCTTGAGGACTCCAGATCTTGAGCATGTCAGGCTGAGGAGCCTGTAGGTGTAAGAGGCTTATATGGGCAGTCAAGCTTTTACAATGGAAATGGGTATTTCAAGGCAAAAAAAGAAGTGTCTGTTGATGCCGTAGCCCCTAGACTGATACACACTCAGTGATTTAAACTGTTTTCACAAAGTCAGTCTGCTGCTGTTCTGGGTTCCAGTGGTTCCGAGTGCAGCAGTTTGTCCTTGTACATCTGTATCAAGTTTTTTTTTCTCCTACTATCATCACCAGATCCTTGTCCTCACTCGATGTTTTCTAGGCTTCTCATTCCTATTCCCCAGCATGTATGAATTTTCTGTTATTTGCTTGCTGAATGCAATCACTCACAATTTCCCAGGTTGAAAAAAGAAGTTCCTTTGAAAAAAATGTAATGGAACATCCTCAGGTTGAAATGGGCCCTGAGCACAGCTGATGGCTTGGGGACTTTAATTTACTGAATGTCAGTGGTTTGATGGCAATTCAACATGACTGGTGATTGCCTGCATCGTGTTACTGCTGCGGCTGAAAAGGCTGTTTACCTTTGGAAGACAGAAAGCTCAGCTGAGCAACACAAAGAGCAATCTCCTGTGACCTGCTAATAATTTTTTTTCCCCCAAAGATTCCCCAATTGCTGAGGAGCACAAACCCCTGGAGAAAAAATTTCTCTTTGTGCATATGCTTGTTTATATATCTGTTACAAGAGGTCAATCCAGAAAAATGGTGTTTGCAAAGGAACACTTTATATCAGGAGTTTTCTTTGCTGCAAAGTCATCCTTAATTTGGCCAGTGGAAGACTTCTCCTTTTCAAGAGATTTCTCTCACATTTATCATACCAGCTTGCCACAGCACTGAAATACTTCTCTGTGTTTCTAATATTTGTTGTGGTACTACTTAGAACCACGAGTGGCCCTGTACAAGTTGGAGAGCCACGGTTCAAAAAGGAAAAAAAGCCACCTGGTTCTCATTAATTTGCTGAAATGATCAGAACATTTTGTAAGAGAGACTATGCTGCATGTAGGGAAGAGAGTAGCAGGGGCTCTTCATTTGTGCAAGTGGATGCAAACTCACCTGCCTAAGAATGATTTCGTTTCTAAAAATGAATTTGGGGTCCAAGGTCTTTAGATAACATCAGACTTGATGGTCTTTTATCCATTAACTCCATTTCAGGCAGTGGCATGTTCACTTCCTCCTACTGCCAGCCAGGTGATTATGCAGGGAAATTTTTTTTTGTTGTTTTTTTTTTTTTGTGCCTAAAGGACAGCTAGGATCTTGCTTACTATTTAAAGAAAAAAGTTAATAATTTTAAAAAAGAGATTTTTAGACGTGTATATGGGTGAGTAGAGCAGCTGAAGCTGAGACACGTGTCCAGTGTGTTTTGGTCAGCAGCCCCTGAATGGCAGGCTCAGGAGCTTCGCATGAATTTCTGTATTTCTGATGTGCTGCTTTCATTTTAACATTTGGCCTTTTGCCCTTTTATTTTGGGCTTTTGTGTGTGCAGAGCAAAATTTGCTGAAATACTGGTGCGTGCGCTCCGGGCTGCTCCGGCCTTTCGTGGCCCGTCTGTGCTGGGCAGGGCTCACATCCACTCCGTGCTGCTGGTGAATCTATCAAAGCAAGGACCAGCTTGCTAAGGATGATTTTATAGGCTCTGCAGCTGGTTTGTTTAAAACCAGATTACTGTGACATTTAGAAACATTTAGCACTACTGGACCAATGAGGAATAATAATTTAAAGAGGCTGACTAGATTTAATCAGTTTGTGGGAGATGAGACTTAATCAAACAGAAGAGGTTGAGAAGGCTGATAGAGCTAATGAATTTGAATAGGTGATACAGACCCTGGCTGAACATTTTCTCTGGCCATGGTTGGTTTATAATACTAAAGTGTTTGCAAAAGTTATCAATCAATCAATATGAATAAAGTCCTTTGTGTGAGGAACCTCAGCAGTGGGGAGAGAAAATTGCCTGAATTGAAACTCAAAGTAGACGTTGCAGGAGATTTCCGTCAGTATGGGAATTCTAAGAGTTAATTTTCAACTTTTTTTGTAATATGTTAGAAAAGAGAATTGGGAAATTACCTTGGAAAAAAATATCCCTGCGAGCTGTATCCTGCTCAGGTCCTGGGTACCTGCTCTTGGTGTAGACCTGCAGCCTGTATTTACAGGAGAGCCCTGGCACGTGTTTTAACTTCCCTGACCTTTGGTTCTCCATCTGTAAAATGCATGTGCTCAACCTTTCCTACTCTGTTTTGTCTACTTTATGTGTTGTAGCTAGAGAAGTGTTGACTTTATAAAAGAAAGGCCAGCTGAGGTAGGTGCTGTGAAATGTGTACTACAGCAATCTCGTCTTCCTATTACCAATCTTCCACCTTTATTTTACCTCAAGTCCAAAAAACATAGATGCCTCCTCCTCAGCCACCCCTTTTTATATTAGTCAAGGACAGGTGCAGCATTAAGATGAGAGTTTGTGTGACAAGTAATCTCTTTGGGACTTTATAAATTAGGGGTGCTTTAAGTGAACAAAAAGTAGCTGTGTAAGCTCATAATTTGAAATCCATGCTTGCGTAGTAGAAGCCTGACCCATCCCTTGTGTTTTCAGTGGAGAAAAATTCTGCCTGTGCTTTCTTCAGCAAAGGCAGCAGTTGTAAATATTTTTCAGCTTCTACTGAATTAATTGTGAGAGGTCCTGCTCTCTGCCCACCTCCTTCTGGCAGTGCTGGCAGAGCTTTGCTGGGCTTTGGAGGGAGTTTTGTCTCACATCTCTCCTTAAAGAGAATCATAAAATCATAGAATGGTTTGGGCTGAAAGGTGTCTTAAAAGTTATCTGGTTCCAACCCCTTGCCATGGGCAGGGACACCTTACACTAGACCAGGTCACGCAGAGCTCCATCCCAGCTTGGAACGCCTCCAGGGGTGGGGCAGCCACGGCTTCTCTGGGCAGAGAGAAGAAATGTGACAACAGAAGGACCAAACCCTGAGAGGGGCTTTTAAAACATTCGGAATTTGGGGTGCCTGAGATTTTTTTGCTCCCAGCAAAAGCTTGCTTTCAGCTGAAGAAGCTGGTGGGGAAATAGAAGGTAACTCCACTGTCCTGCCCCAATCAGGTCAGGTCCTTCACGCTGCTGGCAGAAGGATAAACTCTGTTAACTGTTGACATCAAGGTCCTCTATAAAAGACAAATATGCCATAGGAGCGTGGTGAGGGGAATTGGACTGGGATAGAGGTTTTTAATCAGCATCAGGCCTGACAAGCAACTAGCAGCACAACCAGCTGAATGATTGAGAATCCTGAAATGGTGAAATATTCAGTAAATGCTATATTTTGTGTAATGCTGTAGCAGTTGCTGAAGCTGTGGCTTTGCTCTTTTTTTCACAACCAAGATCAGAAATGCCTTGTTCTGTTTTGGCTTTTTGAAATGCTTTTGTCATAGTGCTCAGAAATGAGGGGGCTGCATGGTGACTTTCTTTAAATCACTGTGCTTATGTGAGAGGATTGGTTGCTAAAATCATCAGGAGTTACAGATTACTTTTTTTGTTGTTGTTACTGCATCAGTAATATGAAGCTCTACTTGAAATTAAATCTTTATTATGCCATACACTGTTGAGGGCTGGCCTTTTTCCATATTTCAATCCAAGGTGACCATGGTCATTGTGAATCATGAAGGAAGATGTGGCATCCCTGCCTTCTGCCTGCAGATTTGAGATGCAGAGGGGTCTGTGGCCGGCTTATAGTCACTGAGGTGTTTGCAGTAAAATCAAACTTAGCTTTATCCAACAAAAGCTGCCTAGTCTTTTTTTTTTTTTTTTTTTTAATATTCCCGCTGTAAATGTTGAAAATAAAGGCACCTCCATGCAGTTGAATCCCTTTATCTTCAACTTGTGTCTGACAATATAATGAAATGCACACTGGACATGGTGATTTCTCTCCACTGGCTCCAGAAGGAGCCTCAGTAATCACTTGGGATGGAGCTTTGAGAAACCTGGTCTGGGGGAAGGTGTCCCTGTGCATGGCAGGGGGGTCAGAACTAAATATCTTTAAGGTCCCTTCCAACCCAAGACATTCTATGATTCTGTGACCCTTGTAGGTGGGTAACTGTGAGTGTGATGATCCCCATCTTAAGTAGAACAGAGAAGGGACTCCAGTTTCCTCGTGAGTTCCCAGTGAACATCATACTCCTTTTTCCTACTCTGACACTCTTGAAAACATGCAAATTTTATTTAAAACACCAGGAGTGCTGTTGGAACTTGCAAAGTCTCCCCTCTGTGAAGTCCTCCCCAAAACGCCCAGTTTTAGTCCTACTTAGTATTTTACATCATCAGTGCAGAAAAGTGCCAGTTGTGTCAGTCTCATTTTGTCAGGAGCAGTTTGCATGTTCATTTGGAGTTTTCTTCGTGTTTCTAATGGCAGGCAGCACGCAGAGGCAATTACTGGGGTACGGGAAGAAGTCACTGATGAGTACAGTGACTCAGTGAATTCAGATATTATATCTGAATATCTTCAGATAAAAAGAGCTGCGGGTCTCCTGTTGAGTTTAAAGAACAGCCCTACTTAACTTTTGATATGCAACCAGATGCAGCATGTAGAAACAACCAAATCAAAGGTTAGAGGGGATGAAATTAGTTCAGTTGACTCTTATTTTCTATGTATACACTTCCAGAAATTATTATTACCTTGCGGGTAGCTAATCTAAATACAGAGGTGCTTAATTTTTTGCTCCCTAATTATAGAGGTCAGTACAACAACTTTCATTATCTCGTTCAATGTTTTCTTGAAGTGGATGGGGAAATTGGGATCTTGTTGTAGTTTCAGCATAGCAACCTGTTTCGATGCCTTGTGATGTAGAAATTAAACAGGGAGAACTGAGGAGCTATTCTTATATGGGGTTCCTAATAGTAACACACCTAGAGTTCAAATGGTTTTAGCTGTTTTACTTTCATGTTGGGAATATCAAAGTAGGTGGAATAGTTATTGAAGAATTTCAGAATTGAATGGTTCATGCTCAAAGCAGTAGCTTTTCTGTCTAAAATGACATAAAAGTACGAACAGACCGGAAATGCAGCAGGAGCTACTAAACCATTTTGATTGTACTGGTTTTCTGCTTTGAGGGTAGAGAGGGTAGCATAGGATGGGACTTGAGGTGGATTTCTTGTCCTGCTTATCTGGGTTTCAAGTAGAGCTGATTGACAAAGAATGATTTATGAACAAATACACATTTCATCAGTAGGAATATTTCTTCTTGAGTAGAGGAACATTTCTACAGCCTACAGTCACTGAGACACAACATGTCCCTGTTGCACATCCATTTCGGGAAGGTCAGAGGTGGGCGCCCTTGATCTTTTCCACCAGATCTAGTCTGTGACAAGTGTCTTGCCTGTTCTTCGTGGGGAATCCCATTGTGTTCTGCATGGACAGCTTTCATTGCTGCAGGCATTTCGGCCTGGCACAGCTCCTCGATCCAGATCTCTGCCCAAATCCTTGTCCCTGTGCAGGGGAAGGAGGCTTATAAGGAACAGAAAGCTGGGGAGAAAAAATGGAAAGGTTTTCATCTTCAGGGCTTTTCTATGCCATTGCAAAGACTTCCTAAAACTATTGCTCTGGTATTTGTTCCATCCGTCAAACCCAGAAGGAAATCCTTAAGTGGGTATATGAGTTCTTTCTAATTTCAGGCTATAAAGTGAACACGGAGGCATGGTTCAATACTGAGTGAAGGAGAACCTCAGTGTTACTCCTTACAAACCTTGATTTTGATGTCTGCATGAATTTGTACTCTAAAGAACTTTTCACCAGGGTAGCAAGTGGCCTCATCATTTGCTGTGAAGGATGAGAAAGATTTGCTGCTGGATGCAGTTCAGCTCTGGGGTTTTGAGCTAATACTAGATTTCTCCTTTTGGGACAATGTGCTTGCTGTACTTCCTGCATTGACTAGTCATTATTGATATCCCCATCTTCCCCCTCCTCCTTCCTTGACTCCTTGGGAAGGTCATACGCCTGGGATTTACAGCTCTTTCTGGTGTATGGTGACTGTTACAGCAAAGATGAATGGGAAGGGAAGCTCTTGTATGTTCCTCTGTCTGAAAACTTTCTCAAGGTTAGAGATCTCGGGTGTTACCTTTTCTGACAACATCCTCTCAATATGAAATAGAAACTGAAATAGAAGAGTGGCAACTAACTGGAGATAGACCTGAAAGCGCTGGCATGGAGATACAAATTGCTTATTGTTTATAGTATTTGTCTACTTGAAGGCCACTTCTCTCTTGAGAGCCTGGCTTACTTAAAAAAGAATTTCTACACTGAGAGAAGTTTCCTGTATCCTAACCATGTTATAGAAACATGTTGTGAAAGTAGTTGCCATGAAATTGAATTACAGGTGTTGTATTCTTCATTGCTTAAATTGCTCTATTAAATCACAGGCCTCATCATTTTGTTTTGAACAAATAACTGCAATTTGTAGGATGATGATGGTATGATGGTACGATACCAAGAGATGATGGTATTAGCAGTCAGGGGTTGTTTAAGGCTCCCTTAATGATGGAAAATTCTTCTTAACCATTTACCGTGTGTCGTCTTTGTAAAAATGCATGTGCAGTGAACGGAAAAGGGAAACTCTTCCCTCACGGCATCTTTTTCCTAAGTTTGTTTTTATCTTTTTCAGTGTGTGAAACAAACCCCTGTAGGTTTTTTAGAGTACTCAGGGCAATATGGACATTCATATGTAACTTTGACACAGCTCTGATACATCAAATGGCGGCAGTGGGTGTAGTCAGGTATTTCACTTCATTCCCTTTCAGTTTGCTGGAATGAAGTACATGGTTGCTCAACCTAAAACTTCCCAGGTTTTCATGGAATAAGGTTTTAAAAGATCCTTCAGGAAATTTTTAAACATAACTCTCAGTGCTGAAACCAATTATTGGTTTAGGCCAGAATTTAAAACCATTCTAGGTGTGGCTTGCTTAATGCTTCTCTGTGTGCTGCTTTCTCCCCAGCCCACTCATGCCCAGTTGCTTTTTCTTGGATGTGCTTTGCAGTTTACCCTGGAGCTTAATGTATGAGAATTGCTGCATTTGGCTTGGAAACAGGGTAACTCCAACAGAAAAGGGATGCTTGCAGAGATCTCGGGCTTGAAAATTAACCTTGCTTCCCCTACTTCCTATCCAGGTCTATATTAATCTACAAAAGATACTCTATACTGAAATTCAGAAGCAAAACCTGCTGGCTCAGAACAAGCTTTATCAGTTTCCTCTGTTCCAACCTGTTACTAGTCTAGAGATCTGGTAAAGTATTGCATATATGCATTCCTCCAGTTTCACAGATTTCAGAGAAAATGAGGTTAGGAAGGATAGGGAGAGGTCAGTTTGTCCATCCCTTGCCTGAAGGCAGGACCTGTTCTTCCAGGTCCTGCTTTATCCTTGACAGATGGCTGTCTAACATGTCCTTAAAATTCCTCAGCCATCGAGATTTGCTTACTTGCTTCGAGGTGTCACTTGTGGAAAGCCAATTAAATCTGCTTCAGTGGTCTTATTTTGCCCACGTTCCATTAGCAATTAGGATCCGTTTTCTTGCTTGTTTCAGGTTTTTTTATATACATATTTTTTGCACATGTTTTTGTTTTATTTTCCCCTTTTGCTGCTCCTCTCTGATTTGAAATGTGATTTTTCAACCTCTGCTTTAAGCCAGTATATGTGTCTGGCATGATGGTTTGCCCACGTGACTGAAGGTAGTATGCAAGTTCTGTAATATTTCAGAAATTTCAATGTCATGGCAATCTTCAAGAATGAAAAAGAAAGTGGGGCAATTTTTGAAGTGAGTTCTTTTGAATGTGTATTTTTGCTGACAAACTTTGTATCCATGCTTTTAGTAAATCCTTTTCTGTTGTCTCTTGAAATGTGATATGAGAAAATAAAACTGCTTCACAAAGTTCTGTGAAAAATTAATGTGTACTGTAATTTAGAAGATGGATCACTGGAGGGCATTTAAATGTTACATTTTTGTTTTCTGCAAATTTTATTTTAAGTGAAACCAAATACCTAGTAAGGACTGTTTCAGAAATTCAACTAAGTGCTGCTGGTACTAAAAGAATTAAGAGAGGAGAAATGAGGGGCATCGACTGCACAGCCTAATGAGGAGACATAAGCCTAATGATGCAAAATTGCAAATTGCCCAAATTACAAAGCACTGTCCCTTGCATGCAGCTCTGCTTTTAGGGCTCTCCAGAGCTGCAGTGTCGGCTCAGGATTCAGCCGTGCTGGCAGTGTCATGTGCCTGGTGCCAGCCCCAGCAGCCACAAAGCCTCTGTGTGCCTGCAGCCCGTGCTGGCACTCGGTGGCTTGGTGCCCTGGGCTGGCAGAAACCTTCCCAGGCTCTGAACTGCGCTGCTGGAGGAAGTTGCAGTGGGCAAGGTAGGGACTGAACCTGTGGGATGACAGAAGCGGTGTGGTGCAATACCAGAGACGCAGGTTCCCTTTCCCAGCACACCCTTGATTTTTTTGCTGTTGGAGGCAAACTGGTGCCTAAGTGATGGCACAGCTTCAATTTCCCCAGCACGTGAGGGAAATGCTGCCTGGGCTCCTGCTGGCAGCCAGGGAAGCATCTGGAGGAGCTGCTGCGCTGCAGGGTGAGTGTCCCTCAGAAGGGCAAAGGGGTTCTGATGGGACAGCAAAACCAGAGCTCAGGGTTGCAGGTAACAGAAAGGTAAAAATGCAGGTTTTTTACAGAGGAGTGGTTACTTTCTTGCTGCCTGCTCTTCCTGACCCATAAAAGCTGCCAACTCTGGTGTCAAGCTGATAAAATGTTCACGCAACTCTAGCCAGAGCAATGAACTATAACCAAAAGACTGAGAAATGTTTGGGGTTTTTTTCCCTTGGCTTTTGCCAAGAATTCAAGCAAAAGTGTAGTAGAAATATATTTTTCTCAGTGGTGTCACTTTCTACTCCTAAAATCCATCTGTATAATCATGTCTCTCACCTTTGGGATGCTGGTTATTCCTTCTCGTTCAGTTTGTACAGGTCAAGGATGAAACACAGCCTCGACTTCAGTTCTATAATTTTGCAAACAGTGAGATACCTGATAGTCCTGTGCAGCCTGTGTATCTTGGAGATGTGATAACCAGATATTTCTTTTGCTGATGGCTGATTGCTCATCTGAGTAAACTGAAATAATTTAGGGGAAGTCTTAGATTTCTTTTTTCTTTAGAATAGAACAAAGCATTTTGCATTGAATGCAAAATCATTTGAGATAAGTGGTGAGATTATTCAGTCAAAGCAGAATAAAAACTGGTAGGGATGTAATTCATTGTTTTATTTTTTTCAAGCTACTGACATGATGTGAGAGTTGCTAATGCAGTGTGAAGTACAAATGATATGCAAAATTCCCTGATAACTACCTGGGAATTCTCATTCCATCAGCAACTTCTATGTTATCATAAATGAGACAGCTTGAAAGGCACTTGTTGCATTTTGTATTGCATGCAAAAGTCATTTACACTTCAAATGAACTGTCCTAGATTATTTTTGATGGGTTTTTTTCTGCACGGTTTTCATAAGCAATGGAACAATGCTGAATTACTACTCTATAACATTTAACAATTCAGGAATCATGGGGTGAGGAGACATGTGACAAATACACACCCTGGTGAAGCTGCTTAGCAGCTGGGATTGTAAAAACAAGGCTTCAGCGAGTCAGACTGGGATGTCTGATCGCCTCTGAAAATGGACAAATGTTTAGATTTTAATTGTAATTTGTTTTTATGTTCTGGTAACAGAGCTCAGAGGGTGAATGTGTGTTTGTCTCTTGGGACCCCAGGCTCAGCCCCAGTGGCTGGTTCTCATCCAGTGTGAATGGTCAGAGGCATGAATTCAGGAGTGAAGCAGAAAGGGAGGACGAGCATGGAGTTTGATCTTCATCCAGGAGGTGAAATAAACCCAAGGGAGTCTCTCCAAAGCTCTGGGGCTCAATTCTCAGCTGTTGTAAACTGGCACAGTTCAGTGTAACTGAGGCTGAGGATCTCTCCCTGTGACTTTTTCTGTGCCATGTACAACAGATGATTAAGTACAAATGCATGTTGAGGTGATGTGGGCCGTGTGTAAGGATGAAGCAGGAATGTGCCTAAAAGCCTCCTAATCTCCAGTTCGTTCGGTTCCTGCTGTTTATCTCCCCATTGCCATTCCGGTATCTCTGTATTAATCTGGAAGGCTCTCCATGCTGAATATGATGAATGTACAGAAGTCCAAAAAGGCCTGGAATGCTCATGGCTGTGGTGTTAAAGGTAATTATGTGGTGTTTCTAGTCCAGATGCAATCCTGGAAAGCATGAAAACAGCTTTGGGATGCATGCTCGTGGTTCTAGAAGAGGTCAGCAGGAGGTAGATGCTCACAAACTAATTGGACTTCTGGGATTCTATTCTAAGGAGTGCCTTCATATAAAACAATGTACGTACCCAGGATGTGCTGCTCAGTTGTTTCCTAAACTGACAGTTGTTTTAAGATAAGAGATGTTTTTATTTCACTGAAGCCCTTTTTCTCCAAGTCCAAAGAAGCCTGCAAACTATTATCTCACGGAAAAATACCTTGGGGTATGTGTGTGAAAAAGGTGATGTGTTCTGCAGTGCTGGCAGGGTCACCCTGTGTGCCTCAGTCTCCTTTCTGAATGCTGTTTATGAAGGAGAAAAGCTGGCTTGAAAGGCAAAGGACGTGAGTGGCTGTGGGTTTTATCTAACACGGTACAAAGTGGCCCATCGTGAGTTGAGGGAGGTGTTGCTACCTGGGGGCGGCTCTTCATCCTCTCTGTGTGGCTGGAGTGGTACAATGCTGTGTGTTGACTTTTAATGAATATTCATCAGTCGTGTGTGTGTGGAGGGCTCTGTAGCCTGTCACTGCAGCCTTATCTTAGGAATTAGGCAGAGGAGGCAGCTCCTGTGTTTGGCGTCTGATGTTGGGCAGGGTAAAACACCTCACCCTGTGAGCCTGGAAGGGCCAAGGCTTGTCGGAGCTGAAAGGGAGCCCTGAACTGCTCAGAGAATACCAAACAGGGAGTGCCCAAGGACAAGCAAACATAGGAAAATAAAAAGGAATCCTGAGCAGGCAGTAAATATTGTGCTTAGGAGGCTTCTTTTCTCATCCCCTAAATTTATGGCCTCAGTGCCTGCACTTCCCATCTCACATCACTGTTGTTCTGGGCCTGCCTAGGTGCTTGTGTGCTGACCTTTTTCATTGTTTATAATACTTGCATGCCAGGATAGTACTAACAGGGTTATGGGACACATTTTAAAGCCCCCCAAAGTTGCCTTTTTTTTTTTCCCCCTGTGATGATGTTACCCGTTCCCAGTACTCTGCCGGTCTCTGCTTGCCTCTAAAAGGCCCTTCGTGATTCCCAATGCTCTTCCAGAAACACCTGCAGCCTCTGCCCTTGAGATGTCTGGAGACATTTAGGTCCTGCCGTCTTAGGCACAGCTCTGAGTTTCGGGAGCAAAGTGGGGATACAGTGTGGGTTGTGCTGCTGGCTTTTATTGGGATTCATGTTCTGTGGACTCAAATGTGTAGAATTTAATAGTGCAGCCTAAACGACTTGTCTGGGTGTCCCATTCAGTGAGTGGGCAGAGGTGGCTGCAGATGCTGTGTCTGTTGAACACCATCTCTCTTCTCACTTTTGAGCATAACCAGTGTGTGGATAAAAATGTGCTTTTTCCTATTTTTTTTTCTTCTTTGGATTAACAGCAAATCACTGTTTCTTTGTAAGGTGATGGAGGAGGTTTTAATTTTCCATGCTGAAAATCACCCAGCAGCTGTTAAAACAAAAAAAATCTGTTTTGTAAGAAAAACAGAACAACTCAAAAATTACCAGTAGCTAAAATGTACTTACAGCATCTGTTGTTTAACTGTATCCATGTTGCAATTAACAACAAACTGTAATAACATAGCAGCATTCAGCTCCATTAATTTTATTTCTTTTTTTGTATTACTTTATTATGCTTTCAAGTGGGTTCTGCAAAAGTACAAAAGATACTAACAATACTTAATAAATTGATAGACAAATATATAAGCTTATTATAATTTTGTGCAAAGTCTGTTGATGTATAATTTTTCTTAAAATAAACAAATTGATACAAAATTATAACACAGGAAAAAAGTTATATGAGCAATGATTAGACTCACACCTGTTCAGCCACTAAAGCTTAATTGCTCGTGATTTTGTGTTTGAGGGCTCCATATCTCACTCCTGTCATACTGTTCAGTTTGGGATCTCTGTACTATTATTTTCTTATTTCTTACTTGTGCATGGTTACAGATGTGTTCTTTGAGTTATTATGGTTCAATATTATATCAGCCCCTGTGGTTAGGTTTAAAGCTGTTTCAAATCAATGTAAACTGGCCTACGGTTGGCTTAAATGAATGATGGAGGTAGCTCCTCATGCACGTTCCTAGACCCCTTGTCCTGCTGTGGAAGGACATGGTTGCAGGCTCATAGGTCCGACTCATCTCTTGCCTCTGGCAGTAATTTAGCTAATTAGCTCAAATATGCCACCTGAACTTAGATGAACTCATATGTACAGGTAAAATCTGGGGCTCCCAGTTTTTTGCTCTGGTGACATCAGTGTGTGCCTGGTCTGACTATAATTTTTCTAATTTGTGAAGCAGAACAGGAGACCTACTCTGTGTCTTCCACGTGCAGACAGTTGATTGAATAGTTCAATCAGCATTGCTTATATATATCTGCAGAAATACCCTCTTCGCACAGGTGATGTATCAAATGGAGACACTTAACCTGATGTTCTGGTTTTCACTTTTTTCCTTTTTCCCTTTTTTTTGTGTGTGTGGTGGGCAGATGATACATCATGTGCACATGTCTCTGTGTTTCACAGTATTATGTGTAAGGTCTGTTTATAAATGCAGCTAATGAAATTGGGGACCGTGTGGCCTCCAACCATTTAAAATAATGGCATGAGCAATCTCACTCCATTACGTTTGAGTGGAAGCAGTTCATGCTAAAGTGCTGGTTCCCTCAGGAGCCAGGGAGCCCTGATTGAATCTTACTTGCAAAATGGCCAGTGAAGATAAGTCTGCAGGGCAGATGACAGCTCTGACTCAACAGAAACTGCAGTGCTCAGGGGAAGGGCTGCCTTGAGCCTGTTAATGCATTTTTCTTTCTCTTTCACTGCTGCCTTGCAAGCTTTGCAGCAAAGGCAACTTCCCCATGTTCGTGTTTGCAGAGGCACTGAGGTGCCGTGGTGCCAGGAGGGTTGTGCTGGGTTCTGCTGCTCCTGGCTGCCATGGCTTTGGGCTTTCTCCTTCCAGCTCTGTGGTCCAGAGCAAATAGTTCCATCAAGAGGGTGGTTCTCCAGCATTAAAAACTCTGTCCTTTCTTCTGGCATACTTCTATCAGAAGACTAATTTAAATTTATGGGAATTTTCTTGACTACCACGAGGTCCTTCTAACAAGGGGGATGACCAGGCCGTTAAGTGAGCGACCCTCCTTTTTTCTCCTGTAATGTGTTTCAAAACACAGAAGTTGTTGGGAGATGCTTAACAAACGAGTTTTGACGCGAGTTGATGAGCTGATGTGTGCTCTGCTGCAGTCTGTCTGTCTGGAGCACTGCCCATTGCTGGCGGGGTGTTATTTTTGTGAGGAGACAGACAGACCATCCCTCATGGCCACTTGGCAAGGAGAACTTATTTTCTCACCACCACTGGTCAGAAGTGTGGGGATGAGAAGCCTGAAAATATGTGATGCTCCTGCCTTTGGCTCAAGATTCACTGTGGATTCTGAGCCTGCTTTCTGTTCCTGCAGGAAAAGCTCTTGGGGACTATTTCAGCACTCTGGGGGAGTTGCTGTGCGCCAACCACCAGCATAATACATCCCTGGTTTTGCAAAGGAAAAATAAAATTGCTCCTGACAAAGGCCTGTAATATTTGAATATAAATACCTCTGACAGAAGTTGCAGCTGCATGTGTATCAGGACAGGGCAGTACTTGACTATAACCATGAGGACTGAAGTGAACTCAAAATTCAGTAGAACGCTACAGAAATGGGCTTACAGTGTACCGGCCTGTATCGAGAGGAAACAGGGCTTCTGCAAGACAAATAACAATTCCCAAATGCTTATCTAGCACAAACACATTGAGCAAAATAAACTTGACTCTTTCGAGTGAACATTTCATGCTTATGAGAAAACTTGGTGACAACTTCAGTGATGGAAAATAATCAGAAAAGGGGAAATTTCAGAGGGAGAGAGGAGTAGAGTTGGAGATGCAAATCTCGAAGAGAGGCAAAGCAGCTGCAGCTTCTTCCAGACTCCCTTCACCAACCCTGAGTAGTTGTGGGATTGTGGACAAGGGCTCGTGTGATGTGGGGAGCAGCTGAATGGAGCAGCAAGGTGATGCATGTGCTGGTCCTGCATGCCCCTGGACACAATGGATCACCCTGCTCTGTCTTGTCACCGTGGTTGCTAACTTTGTATTTTCTGTAGTGACACTGTGCAAGGCAGGTTCAGCCTTTGGAGAAGCTCTAGCTGTTATTATATATATCTCCAGAAATAACCCTCTGCACATCCAGGATCAATCTCAGACTGCCTTTTATGTGCAGCTTTTCCCAGCCTTCCCACAGTTTTACAGGCATATAATAATTTTACCAAAAGCAACGTTGCAAATCCAAGGAATTCAGACTTAAGCTTAAGTACATCATAAACCTCAATGAGAGGGTTATTTTGCTGTACTGTTCTATCATATCGGGGAATTAATTTATCAGAAGTGCAAGAGGAATCCAGTGGTTCTCTCTCCCACGTAGCTTAGAAATGTATGGGTGGATGTAATGGTGCTTCTCAATTTCTTGGAGCTGGAGCGTGATGGGATTTTTTGAGAATACTGAAGGACTCCCACTTCTGTGTGTTTTATTGAAAATGGCACGCGAACAGTGTCCCACAAATGTTTGCAGAGCCCTGTGTTTCACTGGCAAGCTTGAAGCTTTCAGCCTAGAGATTCCCTTTGCAAGTTTGTGAAGGGAGGAAGAACACCTGGGAGAACTTCTGATGTTCTGAATGTAGGGGATAGAGTTTATTTGTTCCGTTAGCCTGGCACTCTCACTGGGGTAAAACCAAAAATCATGATGGCACATGTCACGTGTTGGTGTGGGGACAATACTACATTTGAATGCTATTTGAAAAATGCGATGGTTCTAGTGCATAATTGCAGATTATCTCATGCTTTTATAATTAGCTTTGCCTGGATAAAATGTAATAAAATACAATGTTTGTCCTCGTGTGAGACAGTTGATTAGTTTAATCACAGCTGTGATGAAGAGCTCATTTTGCTTCTAAGTTTCTTTCCAGTTTAGTTTCTTTTGCCTTTGAAGATGCGATTGCTGCTGATTTGGGGGATCAATTGGAATTCCTGTCTTGTAAGAGGCAGGGTAGAACACTGAGTAGTACAAAGACTCTTGAAGCTGTGATTCACCCTCTCAGATCATGTTAGGATTTGGATTTCACTGGTGTTAAGGACAAGAAGTATGCATAAAATACAGTTCTGGACTGGTTCGTAGTTTGGTGCGGCTTGAATCTGAGCTTTGGATTCAAACCTGCTCAAACTAAGCTTTGAGTTATTAATAACTTTTTTTTACTAGTAACTTTTAAAGAGATGGAAATATAATCCAGAATCCATATAATCTGCCATATAATCTGACAGTTTGAACATTTGTAATATTTAGCGCACCACAACCGCAAATGAATTTGGCAGTTAGGACTGAAAAATTTAGTGTTTCTGTGTTTCTTCTCTCAGCTGGGCAGGTAATTCTCCTCCTAACCCCATGAATTTAAATATTAAGCCTAGATCAGATCCCAAGGCTTTCACCTTTTCCGTTTGTGTAAGGGCTTCATTTTGACCTGATGGAAAGGTCATAAGTCAGGGCAGCAGTTTCCCATCACTGTCTTTCAGGTGGACTCACCTTTCACTCTGTCGTGTTTTGTGGTTTCCTCCCATTTCACACTGCTTGGTTTCCGATCTTCCCTCTGTCCTTCCTTTGCAACCATCTACTTTATTTTAATTTTCTTGACAGGACCTTCTTATCTGTTCTTGCCAAGCTCCATTTAACCAGGTCTGCCTTGAGCAGATTTGTCTTTCTGCCTTCTGACTTCTCTGCAGGGCATGCCGTGAACAGGCCCCACGCTCCCCTCAAAATGTAATTTTTTGATAATTTTAGGCTCTTGCATCTACAGTTTCTGTTCTGCTGGGAATATAAAACCTGGACCTGGCCATGGCTGGGAAGCTCTGTTGCTTCTCAGTCTTCCACTCTTCCTCCAAACCCAGTCCTGGCTTCTGCTGGTCTCAGACCTCCTCTGTTGTAGCAAAAAACAAAACAAAACAAAAACAACCCCCCCCCCCAAACAAAACCAAAAAAACCCCAAAACAAAACAAAAAAACCCACAAAAAAACAAAAAAAACCCAAAAAACAAACACAAAAAAACCAAACACAAAAAACCCCTCAAAACCAAACACCCACAAAAAACTGTGCCTGGTGCCTCCTACTGGATTTGTCCCCTTTGTTTCAAAGACCAGGCTGGCCACTGGCTCTGTTTGAGTAGTAGAAAATGATTTTGTAGCAGTGAATTATTGCAGGGCTGGTGGCCAGCAGCCTCTGTCTGAAGCCTCTTTTTTGGAGCATGTGAAGATTTATGGGCAGCTCCAGCAAGTGCTGAGCACGCTGTTGTGTGTTGGGCCAGCTCACTGCACTGCACATGGAAACATCTGAGCTTAAGATCTTTTTTAGTAACTGAAATGTATTCCTTGGGGAGCCTGAAGTGGTCCAAATGTTGGGTTGGTTTTTGGTTGTTTGAGGTTTTTGTTGTTTTTTATGCATCCAAAAGTACTATATACTGAAAAGAATATATGAAATTAAGAGCGTTTACATTTTTTTCTCTTATTTTTTAGATTCAAAATTAGAGGGAAGAGACTGTTTAATTTTCTTTTCTCCCTTGTGGCTGAATCTTTCATAGCAAAGAATTGCACTTTCTCTCCTCATTTCTTCTCATTTCGTATATACCTCTGAGTGATAATTTCCATCCTTTCTTGATAAATAAAGAATTTTCATTTCAGGAGACATTTGAATGCTATTTTAAAATAAAATTGATTTTCCATCTTTATGTAATTAAATTTTGTGGTCAGAAGGAAATTGTATTGAAATAACAAACCTGGTGTTATTTCCTCTTTCTGTGTATGTACTTAAAAAACAAAGCAAAACCACTGACAGAATATGCCTGGAAAGGAAGCTGTAGTGTCTGATACAGCAAGGGACAAAGACTTATTTTTTCTTCTATCATCAGAGAGAGGTCACAGTGAGACTCTAGCACTGAAGTTGCCTTGTGTAATATAGATTTCGAAATTTGCAGTGATTCCTCACTTTTTAATCAGCAGCGAAGTGCAGGAGAACTTTCACAAATTAGCATCACTATCCAGTGACCTCTGCAGGGGGGAAAAGGGAAGAAAACCTCATGAGAGCAGGATGATTAATTGGTTAAAACAGTGTAAAACAGTGTCATGAAAAAACCTCTGGCGTGGAGTCCTGTTTAAAGCAGGTCTCAACTGGTGGTATCCACACTTGTTTTGTTTATTATGTTTAATACTGTTGTAATCTGTTAAAAAGTATAAAATGGGCTGCTTTTTAGTTCTAGGTGTATTCTAGTAGCTGTTTTCTTTATTAGCATAAATATTAGCTATAAGGAAGCAAACGTGCTTTAAATTTCTCTTCATTCCAAAGTCTGTAATTAGCTGAAATTTATCCTTTGGTAAGGGGAAAATGCTGCATTTGGGCTTTTGTTTCCCTTTCTCTTTGCCCAGCATTTGGCCAGAGCAGCCTGCTGTGGTCCAGCAGCAGTGGGGTGTTTTGTACAACATCATTCAGAGCTGTATACAAATAATGCCAACCTTTTGCCTCAGTATGACCAGATAATGGGCAGGTGCACTATGGTAAAACATTACTTCCATCTATTATGAATGTGAGCTTTCTGTTTCTCCAGTTTCCTCTCAAAAATCCCAAACCCCAGCGAACAACAAAAAGATCTTGTGTGTGTTTTAACACAGCAAACTTGCTGAGGTGCCTTTGGTCAGTCCACAAGCTCGTTCCTTCCCATGCAGTGCAGTGACTGCCCTGACTTTGGGTTGCTTGAGATACCCTCCTGTTCTGAGTTTTACTGCATCTTCTTTTCCTGCACCCTGACAAATCGAGACTTAAAAATCATCTCACCTGCACAACTTGTAAATTACGTTAGGATTGGTCTCTGAGCTAACATTGGATCTTGTTAGGCATGTGAATTGAACGCATTTTGTGTGTGGAAAAACGCCAGAAAATCTTGAAGAAAAGGATGTGCTTCCTGCAATTCAAATAATAGTGAGTGCTTTGTGGATCATACGGGTTCAGTGTAAGGCAGCAGCAGCCTGGCCCTCAACCTGCAGCCTGAGGTGCCTGCTGTGTCTGGGCTGCCCTGAACCTGGCACAGTCAGAACCTCACTGCAATTAAAGTCCCAAATGTGTAATGAGATGGAGGCAGATAATATTGTCTGGCATTTTAGATAATAAGATGCTGAAAAGCTTCCAGAGGAGTTAAGGGGAAAGGATGGGCTGTTCCTGTTGAGGACAGAGTGATTGGTGAGGGGATGCAGCTGCGTCCCAGTGGGGTGGGTGCCAGTCCTTCCCTCGCCCTGCCTGGCATTGCTTGGACCAAATGCCTGGGAAAGTGGCACATCACGGCCATCTGCAAAAACGACACGACTGTGATTCTCTGCCTCCTGGGGATCTGTGAGAATAAAGCTGCTGCTGATGAGGTGCTTGTGGGTACAGCAGAAACAGGGCCAGACAAGGCTCTTCAGACAGGGAGGTGGGAAGGGGCTGGGAGCAGAGCCTGGAAAGTGAATTTTTTTCTTTTGTAAGCAGCTGAAATTTGCATGTAGGAAGTTTGTACCCACACAACGAGATTAAAATTGCTGCCTATCTCATCTGACAAAATTCTTCCTGCCTATGGCGAGCGAGGCAGAGGTGAGCAGCTCCTTCAGCACTGCCCTGTGTCTGTGTCTCGGGGAGACCAAGCCCTGGATTTTGCCGGCTGCCTCGTGCCGCCGCTCGTTCCTCCAGCTGCCACCTCGGCCCTGCAGAGGAGCCAATCTTCCTCCGTGAGAAATCTGAGTGTTAATCATTTCTGGCAAGTGTTGTGCTGAAGCAGACAATTCTCTAACGCC
This sequence comes from Mystacornis crossleyi, assembly GCA_013400655.1. Lineage (NCBI taxonomy): Eukaryota > Metazoa > Chordata > Aves > Passeriformes > Timaliidae > Mystacornis > Mystacornis crossleyi. Next base: position 226,774 of record VYZQ01029531.1, read on the forward strand.
AGCCAGGCATGTTGAGGAGTTACTCTGGACAGGGCAAGGAAAACACTTCATTCACGTTTGAATTCCTCGCTGCTCTGCAGCCTCCCAGGGCAGCCGTGTGGGCCAGGGCAGATCCATTTCACACGGATGCTTTCCCTTGGAAATGCCTCTGCTGATGGTCTAGTATGCATTGGTGGCTGCTTATTTCTGTGAGAATACCCCCTGGCTTGAGATTTAATATTTTAAAAATTTTTTCCCGCCTTTTGTAAGGTGAGTGAAAGTGGTAAAGACATCCAGATTTAACCTTGCCTCATGATGGGCTATCTGCTTGTCTGATGTCACTTGGTCAATGGGAACTGTGGGCCAGATGTATTCAGTTGGTGTTTATTTGCTAAGTGTAAGCCTGGTTAGTTATTCTGTTGTTAGTTTTATTTGAAATTAGATCTTCCCTTCTCCCCTGCCCTCGGATTTTTACCTATTGTTTTTCTCTACAACGTTTTTAAGCTGTTTTGCAAATGGACTTTAGAAATTGGATTGACTGGGAAAAAAATGATTTAAGGTAAAGTTTTGACTGTGTTTGCAGTACTGTTTTATTTAAAAAATCATTGGGGAAAAGAAAAGCAAGGTGGGCTGAAAATTCCAGCATTTCCTTGTGATATATTTCAGTTTAGAAAAAAGGGTGGTTTATAACTAAGTCTCACTTGGAATTGCTGGTGCTTGCCTGCTCTCCAGGGGGATTTCTTAAGTGTGGTTGTCCATGCTACATCAGGATCTCTCTTCCCTGACAGACACGAGGTGTGTGAGAAATTAGTATCTGTGCCATGAGAATATCATCAGCTACACTGCTTGCATCTGGAAGACCTTTTTGTGTTCTTTAGGGATGACACCTTAGAGCTCTACCCTATTGATTCACTTCTTAAGTCTGCGCTAGTGTGGGGTCAGCAGGTGTGTGTGGGCTCGGGGATAAGGAGCTGCTCTATCCCCCTTAATGCACAGTAGCTGACCGTGGGTAAATGTGAGGTAGCTCAAGGCTGATGGCTTAGGTTTAGGAAAATATTTATAAACACAAGTATAGATACGAACATTTTCTAGGCCAGGTAGCTTCAAGGGTTTGTGGAACTGCTTTAGATCTCCATTTCATTGTGTAAGTAGGATATAAACACCAAATCAAGTGTCTTTCAGTTTTTATGTTCCCAGTGCAAGGGATATTTTTGTGATAGATACTTTTAAAGACTGTTGAAAGCAGTAGAATAGTTCTGTTTTTAAAATATAACATATTCCATGCAAGGAGGGATCAACACAGTGCTGTTTAATGCTGTGTAAATATTTGTATATAAATAGAATAATCCTTTTTTAAACAAATAACTCCGAGGAGAGTAGATTCCCTTTGTGCAAAAATTGTGCATGTAATAGTTTTCACCTACCAGTTTAGCAGTACATTCAGATTGTAATTTTATTTGCCCAAATTGTACCAGGGACAATGGCAGAGGAAGCTGCCAGTGCTGCTCACTACACGAAAAAAGCAGTTTGAGCACTCTCAGGTATTTTGCTAGTGACACTTTCCCTGTCTTCCCTTTCTCTTTCTAATGTATCCCTGATTGAAATTATTGTTCAGTTTTCAGAAGGACAGTTTGTGGCAGTTCACACTTCACTAAGAGGTTTCTAATGAAGTTAGAAAAGCTGTAAAGTGAGATCAAATTTCACTAAGCAAATTAATATTATTTCACAGCGAAATTCATTTTTTTAAATAATGAGATGTCTAGATGCACTGCACTGTAAAATGGATGCCCTTTAGATATCTAGAATGAAATAGTGTTTGTGTTTAATGATACTTAATTTTCATTTCCCTCTTTTTATTTAGAACGAGTGAAAGTGACACATTGCTGTAATATTTCCAGATTGCATTATTGTTACAAGGTGGGAGGGTGCTTTGTATTTCCCCCAGCAGTCCTGAAAAACCATTGTTAATGACTTAAATTAGAAATAATTTTTCCTAAACACCTGTAGGAGTAAATCTGTGCAGCAGAGGCACCTTATGAGAGCAGGATCCAGCTTTCTGCACGAAGTTCCCCCATGCCCAAGCAGGATAATAGAAGTGATTGATGTCTGAGATGAGTTGTTTGGGTTTTTTAATTCTTCTCCTACCTGTAATTTCCTCTTGCTCTCACCTTATGCCATACGAGGTGGTAGTGAAACAGCTGTTCTAGGATCTAATACGAGATATTTTCTCAGCATATGGTGGGAGTCTTAACTTGGGGTGTGCCTTGAATACCAATGGCTTTTGCTGCTGCTGCGGAATAGAGGTGTTGGGATGAGTGCTGGGCAAGCACCGAGTGCTGCTGGAGGGAGACACACTGGGGCGTATCCCAAAGGCAAAATCCACTCACTGGAATGCTTGTCCTCCTCCAAACCGAGATGATTCCTCAAATCCATTCATTTATTTTTATTGGTATTAAAGAACAACTGTTAGCCCTGAAAATCAGGTCTGTAACATGAGCTTTGAAACAATTCACATCCTGAAAATGAAGTGTGAGCTGGAGCTGGTAGATCAAAGCTCAGCACTGAGGGCTGGTGAGGGGCAGGGCCGGCAGGACACACAGGGGGACACGGCTCCATCGGCTGGTTGCAAATGAAGTGAATTATTGTTTAGTTAGAGAGTCCCAGGGCACTGCTGCGGTGTTTCTTCTCAAATCCTGGTGCCCGGCATAAGAATGCATCAGCATGATGTATGGAAAGAATTTACATGAATATCCAAACAAAGCAACTATTTGGAGAGCGATTAAGTGAGTAAAAATAAAGAGCCACAAGTGGAATATCACTGAAAGTTCGTAAGGAAAGGGAGAAAAGGTTGGTGAGGAGCTGAAAGATACGACACCCAAATATTTCAGTAATACTTAAAGACCTCACTTTCTGCCCAGTTATGGGCTCACTTTTATTTATTTGGAGCCCACAGTCAGCGATTCCCCTGGCTCTGAGGGGCAGGAACATGGCCTGGGCTGATTCTCCTCACGCAGCTTGAAGGAAGTGAACGGCTCCAGTGCTGCTCTTCTGGGCTTTGGCATGAAAGTTGCTTCCTTTCCTTACAAGATTTATGTGCTGCCTTCAGATACACAGGGATGGTTTCTTGCTGAAGCTCCAGCTTCTACACTTCCTAGGTGGTAGAAATCCACATGGATTTGTTACCTTCAGTGGGGTGATGTAATTAAGGTGAGCTGAGATCTAGCCCTTAAGGAATTCTCAACATTTTAAGCTAATTTGAGCATAACTTTAAAGGCAGTCATAGATAAAGTTAAATTCCTGCTTTAGGAGTGGTTATTTTTGTTCCTGTTACTCCCGTATTCTTGTAATCCACTTGGACATGAGTAAGCACAGCAGAATGAATCCCACAATGTTGATTGTTTCTGGAAAGGGATGCTGTACGTTGACTAAGAAAATACTGAATTATTAAGTAGTTTTCTAAATATGTTGGCTATCGGAATAAAATCAACGGGATGGTAGATGCAATTGTTGTACTGAGGCTAAGACCTGAGATTTGTGGATAGAATAGAAATTGTTTTTATGTAGAACAACACCAAGACTCTTAGAAATGCTTCTCTTCTGTAAAATTCATGCTGAAGTCACCAGAATTTGTCTTGATTTGTACGGGAATGGTTCTTTATCTTGCACTGAGGTTTTTTCACCAGAAATAATCTAAATTTTACCTCAAACATGATGTTCAAAAAAGCTTTCTAATTTGTAAAGGCCAGCCCATGAAAGACTTTTATTTTTGTATATTCTTTAAAAGATGGTAATAAGTGCATTTTAAAGATGAGGATATATAATCTTCTATAAAATGCATGTGTTAGAGGCTACTGGGAATGGAGGCTTTCAACCTGTCTGTGTCATAAGATATCTGGCTCTAATTGGCAAAATCAAACTCGTCAGTGGCCATTAAGACTCTGGATGCCTTTTAGTGCCTACTGGAATTGCCATTTTGTTGGCCATACATTCTGCGGTGCCTCGGGACCGTTGCTCATTTGCTCCCATTAATGCACAATTTCTATTCTGCCTATCCTTTAACCTCACATCGAATTGTTAACGAGATTGCCTGGCAAGGGAGCGTGTGGTGTTTGGAACTGCTCCTGGTTCTACTGGGAACCTCGGCTGCCTGGCAGAGGCGCTGCTCTAAGAACAGCCAGAGATTAACCAGAATTCATTTCCTCACAAGGCTTAAGGTGAAAAAGAAGTTTTTCTTTAGATCAGAGGCAGGAACTGTTTTCAGGGTCCTTTTGTCTTTCTTTTGCACATAGGACATGCTCTCTTCTGGGATAATTTTGGCATTTTCTTCCTTCTGCTGGTGTCTGTGCCCTTCATGGGACCCTTTCGGGTTCAGGGAGGGGTCCTTGGTACTCGTTTGTGGTGTACCACAGGGAGAGCTGTGTGGCTGGGAAGTGGGGGACACGTGATGGGAGTTGTGGGACAGTGGGGTGGGCGTTGCTGCTCCTCTGGGGCCAGGCTTAGCCCACTGGAGCTTTGCATTCCAGCCCTGACCCACCCAGGGAGAGCTCACAGCTGACGGCCACGTTATTTTAAAAGCATGACTCTCTCCCATCCCCTTACCATGGAATGCTGCTATTCAGGGTGCTTTATGTACTGGTGTATTTATATCAAAGCGTAGATATTTGGTGGTAGGGAATAGCATCTGTAAATTCTCATTTGTTTAATGACAGAATGTTGGAAGGGCCTGACAATGCCATGCTAATCGTTGTGTGTGTTTAATAAAAGTGGCTGTGTGGTAAGTGTCAACTGAACATTAAAATCATATTATTAAATATGGATCTGTGCAAGCTGCTAAGTGCTTTTGATCAATTCATATAAACATGATGCATCCCTTAATTGTATTAAATTTAAGTAAATTTAACAATTAATCTTCATTTAATTAACACTGCAGTTTTGACAGCCTATCATTTAGTGATTGTCGTAGACTCTTAAGCAGTCAAACCAAATGCTTGTGATTTATTTATCTATGTATTTGCATATTTATTTATTTATTTTCACTGCTTTTAGGGAGGACGTTTCAGGGAAGCACCTGATGAGGTAAAGGCTGGATAAATCATTTGAAGTGTGTGTGTAGCTAAAATACTCTCCTGACCCACTGATCTGGCTTTGAAAGCATCATGCTGCTTTACAAGTACACAAGAATCTTTAGTTTTATTCTTTGAAACTTGTTCACAGAGACTGCCTGGCAAACAAGCCCATTCCTACTGCTTAGGGAGTAAGTGCAGAGCTATAGAGTTGAAGAAAGCTTTATTAATCCCACCTCTGGTCCTTCAGTCTCATTGATTTTTGACATGGCTACTGGAAAACCACTGTCTTTTTGTTAATTCACTGTTCCTTCAGCTTCTTTTCTTTTTCCTTTTTTTTTCTTTTTTTCTTTTTTTTGTCTTTTTTTTTTTTTGTGATGAGCTAAGGCTGAAACTTTGTGGGAAGAATTTAGTGAATATTAAAGAAACAGTAATTTAAATTACAGGGAAGAGGTAATAAATCACTGCGCTTGGTACTCATTCTAAACTTCATCTCATTTAGAGACTTTTTTCCATGTTGACAGAATTAAAATATTAATTTGGTTTTCAATGATTCTCTTTCAGCTGCACTTTATGTTTCTGCCTTAGGTTTTTATAGATTTTGTCACTTTAAAAAATGTACCACTAAGGGCAGGGGTTTAATTATCTGATTTGCTTTTCCATTTAAACTTCCAGAATGATTTTCATCTAAAGATCTTATCTGCTGTGTATTTGATTATTGGATGTAGATGAGTCACATGGAGATATTTGTGTCATCTGTCACATATGTTGGAAAATGACATTCAGAAATGAGTGTTTGCTGCTGATTTGGAGTTATCCCATTCGGGTGCAGTACAGCTCAGGAAAGTAAATCCCCTCTGGGGGCACCACTGCTCCATGGTCATGGAACTGAGCTGGGCAAGGAGAGCAACTTGAGGCAAAATGAGCTCCATTAAAGTTAAAAGCAGTTACATAGGATAAGTTATTTCCAGATCTTAAATCTCTAAAAATACAAGCATGTGCCACAGTCCTATCTCATTGTGAGGAGACATGGATGATTTTAGGAAAGGAAGCAGGTTTATCCCTCTCAAAGACCCCTGGAGTCCCTCAGGAAATATACTGTGTACATATTCCTTGTAAACTTTTCAATCCCTGCATTCCCAGTGATTCAAAAAAGCAGAATATGTACCTCTTTGGTAGGGTTTTGCTGTGATCAACCCTTTGGTCCTTTACAGCCACAAGAAATCTCTTGCTGTGTGGAAACGGGACATTTCTCCAGCTGGTTCCATTACTACTTTTCTTCCCAAAAATTAAATTATTCCTTGAACTCTTAAGTGTGATGTAAATCTCTAAAGAAGTCTGGCTCTTCTCTGTGGCAGACAAACGGGATGTCTCCACAACGGAGATACCCCTGCAGCATCTGCTGCAGTGATTGCAAAGTGATGGTTGATTAATTCTCTTCACATTTTAGGTTGGTTTATGCTGTTTTTGTCCTGCAAGGCATTTTACTCCAGCATAGATGGAAAATGAAACCTTGCCAGGTGTGTGTGATGTAACAGTTGTTGGCGATCTGCATCTGATGTCAGAGGCCGGCAGAGTCTGTGGAGATGGGAAGTGGGGAGGGAAGAGGTGAGATACAGGACAATGACATAATTTTTAGCTTAATAAAACACAGTGGCTGTAAAGATTTCACCCCCAGGCTGCTCTGCCTTGGAGGATTCTGTATGTCCGGGGTGCATGCCCAGTGTCTGAAATACAGACTTGGCTCCTGTGCCCTGATACTAATTCCACACATAATGAGAACTTCTTAATTAGGCCTGTTCCACAGGAGCACTTACTCTCCACTTATGCGATGAATTTTCTGTAAGTAAAACTGTAGTACAATAATTATGATGCATGATGGGTGTGTTTAGATAACCCTCCTATTATTTTAGGAGGTGCAATACTTCAAAGACAACTTATCCCAAGGTGTCCCTTAAACTTTTCTTTTGTATTACCCTCTGGATTACTCTCCTATCTTCTTCCTTTGATATGTTAATTCAGTCATTTTTTCTACCAGGGCCCATTGCTCCTGCTTTTTTCTTCTTTTCTAAACTGTAATTTAATTTTGTGGAGAGTTAATGCTTATCAGTCTTGTTTTACTAGTTGACAATTTCTGGGACCGTTTTTCTTCTTTGAAATGAAAGTCTGTGTACTGTTCTGCCTGACTTCTGTGTTTACTAATCCGTGTTACTATTTTTTAACAGATTTTCCTTGTTACTGTTGTTTTCTTTTTTTGAAACAGCGGCGCTAATTTTTTTCTTGGTTTTAGTTTGAGCTGTTTGGATCATAAAATGCTTTAGCATAATTAAGAAACATATATCAAAGCTGCTGACTGAAAGGTTTTGTCAGTCTCTCTTCCACACACATACTTGTCAACTTTGAAACTTTAACCAAGATTAGTTAAATTTACCCGCAATTCATGAAAACTTGACTCTGGTGGGAAACAAATGCTTAGATTTGAAGCAAACTAAGCCTCAAGCATAGGGAGCTTCTGTTTCTTGGCCAAAAGCTTCACCTGTCAGTTTTCAGGAAAGCATGTACAGCATATGAGATCTGACTTGTTTTCCATCAGCTATACAGCAAATGGTAATGAATTAATTTACAACTCATTATTTAAGCCCTTTGAGCAGTAGCTTTAAATATCTGTTTGCTGTTGTCTCAAAAATTAAGCACCCAGCTCTGCCACCCGCGCACAGTCCGGATGATGCAGATTCTGCAGGGCTGCAGTTTGCTCACACTGAATTGTAAAAATCTAATTCTTTATCCCTTTCTTACTCAGCATAAAGCCAATAAACAAGTTTTGTTGTTTGTGCTTCAAATTTAGCAAAAGTCATATGGTTTAGCAGCAGCTTAGTCATATTTACCGATGAGTTCAGCCAGCTCTTCCAGTGGGTTTTTTCCCCTGATGGCACTGCAGAAACGTGCTGGCAGTGCAGCTGAAAATACCCCTACTCAGTTCCTTCCCGGCTGACAGTGGTGCCCTTCTAATTCCGATGGCACTGATGCACTAATGTAGGAGAGCTTCAGCCACCGAGGAAGAGGGGAGGAGGGAAAGCCCAGGTTTAGAAGTTCATGTGGCCCTTCATGTCACTGGAATGACCCCAGTGAGGTGCTGCTATTTGGGGACTGGGAGGGTTTGTGTGGTCGCAGTGGGGGCAGAAGTGGAGCGTGTTAAATGAGGTTTAGTGGATAACAGGCCCAGACTCCCATCAGCATGGAGTCACTGGACTTGGCTCTCTGTGGGTTTGCTTTCATGGTATTGGTGGCATTTACCTTGTTATTTATTATTTTACTCATTTTGATCTTTACTGTGAGGGTGGTGAGGCCCTGGCACAGGGTGCCCTGAGAAGCCGTGGCTGCCCCATCCCTGGAAGTGTCCAAGGCCAGGCTGGATGGGGCTTGGAGCAGCCTGGGATAGTGGAAAGAGTCCTTGCCCATGGCAGGGAGGTTGGAATGAGGTGATCTTAAGAGCCTTTCCAACCCAAACCATTCTGGAGTTCTGATTCTATAATGCTGATGTATTTAACAATACTTTTCAGCTTGTTAGAACTGTACTGTGTCTTTGCCTCTAGGCACTTGAATACCAATTAACAGTATCAGTACATAATGAGATACTCTCTATATGTTGAAAGAGAAAGTCCTTCTTTTCCATTTATGTGTCTAGAGAACATCAAATGAAATTCAAACCTCTTGGGTGACTGTTTTTTTCCCCACTCTTGTGCTTTTTCTTGGCGTTTGTGAATCTTGGTATCCAGGGATTATGACTCTTGCTGATGGAATTAGGTGTCTGTGGTCAGTCAGCACAGAAATCTCCGCTGAATATCTCTTTGTAAGACTGGCTCACCAGCAGAAGCTAAAGTTGGACAAGCCCTGAGCTTCGGGAATATCTTCACCTCTCTGAACTGCATCTTTTTGGCTGGAGCTAGATCCAAGAGCCAGCTGTACTCAAAGGCAAGGAAAGTTTGCATCTGGAGATGGATTTCAAGTCTTATCTATGCTTGATTTTTTTTCCCCAGCTCCTCTGTGAGCTCCCCTGTAACAGCGTGCAGTTGCTCTGACAGGCAAGACAGAGATTTTGTAATTAGGAGCCTTCCATCACACGGTGTCCCTGCTGCGTTTCATCGCCAGCTGTCTTCCCGGGGCTGAGGAAGCTTTGCTTTTACCATGTTTCACACAGCATTAAACTGTGTAGAAAAGGCTAAATATTGTAGGCCAGATGCTGCTTTCCCTTTGCCTTTTATCAGCCTAGAGAGTAATTTCACTCCTGGGTGGCACTTTGCTCCTGGTGCCTGACTGCAAGAAGCTCCTGTTCCTCCTTGGTCCTCCTCGTCCCCTGGCCCGGGGAGGACCTTTGGCAGAGGATTATTATGTGGGCTGATTGTGTGGAACCACCTTTCCTTTTTCATTTTGGAAGATTTTGGTGGGCTTCACTCCAGTTGTACCACAAAGGCAAGCAGAATATATAGCGTGTTTTCTTTTATTTTTCTCTCATATATATTTTTTAAAGAAATCCTTGAAACAGGAATGGGAGTGACATCTTTTAATATGACTGGAGCTAACCTCTCTAGCTATTTATCTAATGAAGTTTTCTGCAGTATCCACAACACCAAGAGGCATTCTTTGAACTCCTCCCCATTTCCTTCTCCATTTCTATTTGGAAGCGCTCCTTATCCGCTTTTATCCTGCGAGGGAGGAATTTTTTGAGCCTGAAATGAAGAAGAAACCCCCAAGGGGACTTTAATACAGAGAGGTTACAACTCAGACAATAATTTTGGTCAATTTAAATGGCATGTGGGTGTGGGTTTAAATAAATAGCTTTAACCTTTAGCTTACTGATGGAACTGAAAATAGATACAGGGTTGGGCATATTGGAAGAAATGTACCATTGCTGCCAGCATTACTTTGAATAAATAGATCTCTCTTCAGGGCTGTCAAACCGGCACCTTTTCCAGTAAGAAGCAACAAGATATTTTTTCTTTTTCCTTTTTCATTTTTTAACCAGCAGCCAAGTCTAAAAGAAGCTCTTACTCTTTTTTTTTCCTTTGGTGGTTTTGTATTCCCAGGCCTGCACTTCGCAATTTCCTTATATCACCTAAACTTCTAATAACATGCATAGACCTTTGTGGCTATTTAATTGCCCAGTTACACCTGTATGTAGACTTTCCCTAGCCAGTTATATCCTAAAGCTGGGAATTAGAGCATGTGTTGATATTACTCAGTGGTTGCCATGTTTGAGCCAGGAACTCTGTGACCTGCTTTTTCCTCACCTATTATTTGTGGCTCAAGAAATAGAGGAGTGCTCATGGAAATAATAGGTTGGTTTAGAGGCCAAAAAGTGGTGGACCTGCTCTAGCTTATTAATAGTCCTGTCTAGTCTGAGCTCTATCACTGCTGCCCAGGAAGTAGATGTGGAGTAGGTACGAACTCCTCTACTTTGCATCTTCAGGAGGAGCGGAGAATTACGAGCAGAGTTCTTCTACAGGTGTATATCTGGTGAAGAAATACGAACTTCACTGCTATGTTAAGCTCATACCAATATGAAAATCTGATCCAAAGTATTGTAATGTGGCAGCTACTCACTCATCCACAAGGAGTTGATTTAAAGTCAGAATTTGCAGGCAGTTGGTGGGAAGGGAAGAGCAAGTTGTTGCTTTATCTGAGGGTACTGAAAAACCTCCTTGAAACTCAAATGAAACAAAGAAACCCACAAAGCAAATGTCATGGAATCATTTTCCTAATGTATCAAAGCTGACAGGTGATATTTTGGCACTAAATAGCTGAGTTCTAAGCGTTTGTTACATCCTTCAGCCCTAACCCAGTCAAACAGCTGAGTGCCCTCCCTCTTCCGAGCTGGAGCTGCATTTTCTTTGCAAAGATCAGCGGCATTAACAGCAGTGCAGGTCTCCCACCCTCCGTAAGGATGAAGCTCAGCAGTGTGGGAATTACCTCGGTAAATAAGGTGCTGATAAAGAACTACCAACTTTAGATCTTGTAAAGGCAGCGAGGTTTCTTGGAGGAGTGCAAAGCTATTTTCAGCTGCTGATTCCCTCACGTAGCATAAATGTAGACATGATGAAATACGCAGATAATGTTTCATAGTAACCATCTGATAGCTAATAATGGCGAAGAAAAATTGAGTCGTAAGTCTGGCGTGGGCTGCAGTTTTAGTACCATTTCCTACTGTAGGTTGTTACTACTGGCCGTACCTGCTGAGTAGCAGACACGTAGTTAAAAAGCGTGCCAAGGACCAATAAATTAATTTTCACCTTTTATGCTTGCTACCTCACTACAAACAGGTTGCAGCCTTGTGTTTTGTAAAACACACTGCAGTGTTGGCCCCGCGTAACTGCGTCACGCCACGGAGTACCGCGCTCTGTAGGAAGATGTTTTGGCATACGTTTCCATAATAAAACACCTTAAATTTGCTTATGCAAAACAGATTGGGAGTGATTCACTAATGTGTGAGCAAATTTTGCAAGGAACCTCTTGGAAGAGCAGCACAGTTGGTCATGAGGTAGCGTTTTCATAGTTTGTGGGTGTGGGACGAGCTGTGGAGTTGCAGAGGCTGGGGGACAAACGGCGGCAAGGTGCCACCTAGGACAAAAGCTCAAGGGCTGAAGTGCAGAGGGCTGGACCTGATTTCACAGCAGTGAGACCATTCAACATCACTGGTAAGGACTGAAAGGGAGATGCTTGAGAGAGGTAGAGAAATTCTTCCTTTTCAGGTTATCTGCCAACTCTCCGGTGAGTCAAGATGAGGAAGAAAACAGCCCAGGTGGTTTAGTTGTTGTGTAACTGTTTGCCAAGGTTTCTCAAACCCTTCCCTGGAGCATCTGCTTTTGCTGCTGTCTGATTCAGGTTTATGGTCTAAACAGAGCACTTGTCTGATCTGCTGTGGCAAATTCCAAATTCTGAATATCATACAGAATAATCCATAAGTAAACAGTGATATTTCCTGTAAGGTGTTTAACTTCCAGGCCTTGGGCATTTTTGTGGTTTTAGGGGCATCCCTTTGAGGCCTCTGCCCTGCTAATCAGTGGAGTATTTACGGATCTGTCCACCTAAAGAAGGCTGGTCACTGTGAGCGCTGAAGGCCAGTTGATGTGTTATCTTCATCTCCAATTCTTGTATGAAGAATGGTCAGTGTTCTCTTCCCTTGGGAACAGCAGCATTGAAAATGCCCCTCCACCTGCGTGCCTGTGTACCTGTGAGTCCCTGCAGGGAGCTGTGAGACCGCACGGGGCTGTGTGTGCACACAGGATGGAGGGCTGCCTTGTCTGATACCCAACTGCCAGTTACCTGTGCGGAATGTAAATGCACGTGTCTGTGTGTGCGGCTGTCACGAGTTAGCACGGCCAGCAGAAAAGGTGAATGTTGCAGAACGCCCTCGGGGGGAGTGGTGCACCCTGCAGTGACAAAGCCTGTCCTGGCTGCACCACCTGATGTGCAGGAGTCAGCAGCCACTTGCCCTCTGACACTGGGTTGGGATGGGAAGGGTGAGTCTGGGCGGCAGATGTTGGGTTATTCATGTAACAATTTGTGTCAAGTAGGCACTTTCTTGTTCGTTCCTTTTGATCTTTTTACATACCCTAATTATGGATACAGTCTTGACAAAGATGATAAAGGGCCTCAGGGGTTATAAAACAGGAGACGAGGTTAAGAAAATTATGTTTATATTCATTAGAGTAGAGGAGATTAAGAGGGGTCGTGACCAAGGTGTACAAAATCCAAAAAGTTTTGAAGAAAAAATGATGCCACCAGAATATTTAAGAGAGAAGCTGTTAAGACAGGGGTAAGTGGAGAGCAACTGGCATTTTGATTGGACTTGGTTGTGGGACATTTTTCAAGGGTGTTGCTCTCGGTGAGGAAAATAACTGGTGCTGCTCAGGGGGCTATAGGCAGACAGCTTAGGACACAGATCTGTTGTTGGACAGAGTTATAGGATACATCATGTAACTTCTTTTTGGAATGTCTGAGCAGATTGGATTTGGACAGAGAGTAATGGAATAACCAAGGGATTCACCTTTTGAGCTTGTTTGGAATAATAGGCTGGGTGTAAAATGTTGGAAGAGGGGAAGTCCCACTTCTCATATGGAAAATGCTTTGTGCAAACTCGTTAACTAAAGCACTGCTGTAGAATAGAAGCTTTTGGGGCCTCTATGCACAAAGACAGGTAATTCTGGGGGAGTAGCACAGCAAAGAAAGCTGTTCAGTAATTTGTAGTAGTACAAACCTGACAAACCAAAGATGTGTGGCCAACACCACCAGCTGTGCAGCCACACAGGCTAAAGTCAGAAGGACACAGAGGCAAAATCAGTTATGGCTATAAAGGGTTATGAAGAAAATGACTTACAAACGCAGTGGAAGTAGGAGGAAGGCAGAAGTCCATCAGAAAGAAAGGGAGGCAAATAAATAGACTAGACAGAGAAGCCAGAAATACAAAATGCCATTATTTTGCGCTGCTCTTCACAGAAAGGTTAATAACTGTGTCAGATCTGTAACAGTGTTCCCTGTAAAAGGGGTTACGAGCAAAGGCAAGAACAAGATAAGGAGTATTTAGGTAACTGTGATATATTTGGGTCAGCGTGGCCTTATGAAATGTACCCACTGAATTATTTACAACTCTCAGAAGCTTATGGAGGGTAGGGCAATTGTCAGAATTCTGGAGGAAGGCAAACATAGTACCTGTCATCACAGAGGACACCAGGAAAACAGAGATTTGTAAATACCCAAGAAGATACAGAGCAAATTACCTGTGAGCACATACCTGTGAGCAGCATGTAGTAACTGACATGCTTTAAGCCCAAACTAATCTGATTTCTTTTTCTGGTTGTGTGACTAATACTCAAGAGAAAAGGAAAGCAAAAGCACTTTGTCTGTAGCCAGGAGCGTGATGCTCACATGAGCACTATGTTCTCATATCTGAGAGAAAGCTCAGCTTTCTGACTATCAAAGTTCTTGCTCATTGGATCACTAAATCTCTTTTAGCAGAGCTTCGTATGCCCAGGTAGTGAGGATTTCACTGCACAACAACTACCACTGGCTAAACGCCTGGCTTTAACAAAGTCTTAAAAACAGTTTATTAATGTTTAACTATGATTTTATTGGACATTTTAGCCATGGGGTGTGAGAAGTATCTGCCTTAATAATTTTGATCAGTTGTTGGAATGATGGACCAGAAAGTAAATTCCCCAAGTGTGGGTGAGCACCAGTCATTAAAAATGAAACCCCGTTGCACACACAGAATTGTTGTGCAGGGACCACTGCTTCAGGTGAGCTCGGGGGATGTTGCTGTGGACCCTGAACTGGGGGGTGGCTGCTGTGACATGGTGTTCCCTAAGGACGTGGACAGCTCTGGAGAGAAGCAACAAAACCGGGTCAAGAACCTCTGTTATTAGTCTGGGGTCTGTTGTACTTAGAAAATGCTGCAGCTTTACTGAGGGGAGGTAACGTGGGGAAGTGGACAGACAGTACTGGCACATTCAGGACTGTTTCAGAGCAGCTGCTTAAAACTGAATTATGGCTTCTTGTTACCAGGCTCAAAACAAGTAGAGAGTTGCCTTGATAACAGAACCAAAATTTCACAATCTGTATGACATGGAGCAATTTACGCACTGGTAAATCCAGTTACAGTCCTGATTTAGAAAAACACTGAAGCATCTGCTTAGCTTTTTGTCTGACGGGTTTTTACAGGTGCTTAAAGCTCTTTCCTGAATGAATTGCTTTCCTGAATCGAGACCCAATCAAGCATATGCTTGTGTTAGGCAAAGGATATATGCAGTGCATAAATTCTCTGAAGGGGGGCAGGAATATACATTAGGATATTTTTAAATGTCTATTTTTATAAATGCTTTCTCTCAATGGAAATTGCATAGACTGCAGTGCTGTCCTCTTTGCTCTCTCTCCAGCATCTCTTTCCCCAGTGTATTTACTATGAAAGAGCTTTGCCATGGGCCATAGCCTGTATTGCAGTGGAGTATCACATACTGAAAACTTACCTAACATCATGCAGAAATGTGACGGGTGGGTGGAGGATGGGAAGCTAGAGGTAAGCCTTTAAAAAGTTTTCCTAAAGATAATTATTTTTAAACAGTCCTCAGGCTTTTGCATAAAGATTGCAGAGTAGGCATTCCAGCAGCTTAGACGAGCCCTGGATTTATGCTCTGTAATAAATGTATCCATAGGGTGCTGCGTTGTTGTAATGATAGCAAATGACAGTAAAATTAGGAGAATTAATAATGACCCAGCTGGAATAATTTAGCACTGTGATAAGTAAACTCTAACCTAATACTCAGCATACTGGCAGAACTATTTACAAAGCACATTGAATGCAGGAGTCTGAGGGGAATCTTCTATAGAAAACAAAGTGAAACCCTAATCACAAACAAATGCCATGGCATGTCATTAAGAGGATTAAGTGGCTTGAAATTGATGTCTAAGGCATTTTGGGTGATTGTTGCTAAAAATACCACATGCTTGACAATTATCTTCTGTTTGCCATCCTCTCTCCTGCTAGTTGTCTGTCATGCAGTATTATCCTTGTTTACCACCCCTGTCTCATACCAGGCCTTTATCTGTGAGGTTTGCAGCTTCGTGCCAGAGCCGATCTGGATTTCACAGTCTGATGTGTTGGCACTGGTTGGTGCCAAACCATTAATACCTTGATAATAGCAAGGGAGAGGCCAGGTTCAGCAAACACTGGGCTGAAACCAAAATGGAACAGCACAAAACTTCTGAGTTAGTTTTTTAAATAAAAATGTTTGGGTTTTAGTTCGAAATATTTTATTTTCCCTAAGAAGTATTTTTACATTGGAGTTAACAAAGTTCTTTAAAAAAATTAAATTTCAGTGAAGCATTTTGCAAATAAATGAGTTTTAATATGGGCTTGAACTCATAATAGCTTTCTGAATAATTAGTATTCCTGAAACTTTGACCTTTAGTATAAGTAACAAATTTTTAAAGGTAGAAAAATTTCTTACTCTGCCCTGCTTAGTGATTCTTAGCTATTACCTCGTTGGGCTGTGTGTTGCTGAGAGGAAGAAGCTGCAGCTGTGTTTAGGCAAGTCAGATATTTCTGAGGGAAAGCCTTGAAAGTAGCATAGTTGTATCTGGGGGAGTGTTACCATATGGATCGTTTCTGATCTGCTCAGGCTGTCAGTGAAGGAAGTGTTGCACCAAACTCCCAGATCTACGACAGGAGCCATGGTTGCTTCCATGACTGTTTATGTGTGTGAGTTGATTGCAGCCCTGAGCAGAACAGGCAGCAGGGAAAGCTCCAGTTCTGATTTAAATCCAAGAATTAGTGGGGAGCCTTGTACTCTGTGCAGGTGGCCACGGGAATTGTGCACGTGGAGCCTGAGGGTAGCAGCCTTCCCCTGCATCAGCCCCAGCCTGCAGCATCCTGCCCTGCAACCCCTGGGATGTCCTGGATGTGTGCGTGGAACAGCTCCAGCTCCAACCTGAGTTAACATTCTCACTTGAAATTTCACTCCTTGTCACTCTGGGGACACTGAATTAGCCTGTCAAAAAATGTGTCTTCAGCATCACAGGTTGGGTGTGGGTGTTAGCGAATTCTTCTGGCTTTTGCCATTTGGTGTCTTGTACCCGTGCAGTGCTGGGTGGTACTGAGCTGTTCTGCTTTTGTAGTCAGAGAAAATTGGCACTGAGAGATACTGGCATGTCTGCCCTTTTGGCAAAAGGATCAATGTCCTGCATAATTTGAGAGAAGACAGAGGTCTGTTGTAGTGCGAGACGCATGGACAAAGAAACCTCAGGTTTTCAATTAGAAGTTTTGGGGTTTGATTTTTCTTTCCCCTTTATCAGTTTTATAATAATAATAACAACAACAATAATAATAAAAATAACTGTACGTCCTGAATCCAGCTGTGTGAGATGCTCATATTTAAAGCCAGATTATTGTTCCCCCAAGACTGAGGTTCAGACATTCCATGTTTCTGGGCTGCAGAAAGCAGCAGAGGAGTTGCAGGAAAAAAATGACAGCAAAGTTTTAAATTGTGGTTCAACCCATTCCTTCTCATTTCAGATGAGATGCCAAATGCACTGACCTACTGCCTCTCTTTCACGGATGCTTCTTCCTTAGCAGAACAATTACAGCATGGTTGGAAGTTCAGACTGTAATCTGGACGTAATGGTCCTGTTTTGAGGACGCCTGAATAAATTAAATATTGATTGAAGTCCTAGTTACTGTCTCCATGAGTGCTGCCTCAGGGCTGGCTCTTCAGTTTAACTTGTGCACTCTGCAGACCTCAGTCAGAGAGAATTTCTACCCAGGCCCGAGGGAAAATGAGGGTGACAGAAGTCCACCCTGTCTCCTGCTGATGGCCGTGGTGCTGCAGCTCTTTAGTGATCCTGTACCTGCTGGGAAAGTCACCCACTTAAGGAACCATAAGCAGGAAGGGCAGGTGTCTGCTTGGTGAAAGACATTGCCAAATGCAATTAGGATTTGTGTCTAGACAGCAATCAAAATTAGCCTTTCATCCTACATCAAGGTAATATACAAATTGTTCTGTAAGCATTAGTAAGTTAATTGTATTACTTTGAGGGTTCATGCATTAATAAGCATCGAATATATTTGTTATCTTGCAAGTGGAAATGAAGCTAAAAAACCAGCAAAGGTGGAGACTCCTCACTACTGGTGTTTCTTAACCCTCCTGTTCTGGCTGTGAGCTGGATTATTTTGAGTCGCTGTTTCCCTTTTCAGTTGATTTAACCAAGTGTAGTCCTACATTCAGCGAGCATTTAGATGACCGGGTGAGATGCAATCTTCATAAATTATTAAGACCAGTGGAAGTTCCTCACACTGCACAAAGGATTTTGGCTGCAGAGCAGTAAAGGAGCTTGCTCTGAGTCACAGCTGGCATCTTTATAAAGGAAAAATAATAAAATCTTTTGGAAAAACGGTATGTAACAGACTATAAATGAAAGAAATGTAGTTATATATCAGAGCAATCCATTAAACACACACAACCTGCTGAGAGATGCTACAGTATCACTCACTCCTCTGTAAGTCAGTACATAAACTCGTTTTTAATTTTTTGGCAGACTTATGAAGGCAATTATCCTGGTAATAAATATTCAGCTTTAATGGGAAAGTAAATAATTAATGTTATTGCCTTTGTAAATTTAGCTTTTCAGTTATAAATTAACATAATTAAAATAGTAATGTTTCAGTACGCATTTTACCAGCCAAAATCTAAATCAAGCAATTAAACTGTAGGTTTTTCACATCAAATGAGTTGAGTGTATAATGATACAAACTGTGGGCATAAATTTGTTTTTCATGGTCAGATTCATTACAGAAACATGAAGAAAAAATATTCTGCAGTAATCAAGTATATTATTTGAAAAACCATTAATATATACTTTAACTACTTTTTGTTGTCCTTTCCCAGTGAAATAGGAAGGGGAAAGCACGTTTCCCATGAGTCTCTGGCACAGCAATAATTGCCTGTGTGTAATTGTAATGGCCACTGTACAATGGCTGTCACTGGGTAGTGACTGTCACATCTCTTTGGATTGACTGGAAAACCACAATGCACAGTATTGGATCTGAAAAGGAAAAAAATTACTCTATAGTCATTAACTTAAAAACCTCCAGTCCGAGTTACACAGACTGAAAATTTGATCATACACTTTTCCTCCTCTGCTTACTGTGTTATATTTTTTGTGATGAGCATGTGCCATCCTCCTGTGTCAGTGTTCCAGCTTAGTGAGCAATCAGAGCAGTAAAGCTTTCCTTGATAAGAGGAGATGAGTTAGTAGGAACATGAAACTATTTCTACTCTGAATGCAGCTGAGAGCTGATGAATTTCAGCCCTTTCAGTAGTTGATCCCCAGGACCAGAGTGTGTGGCTGTAACTTCAGCTTGGCTCAGGGGTTCAGGAGGTTGCATCAAAATTTCTGAATTTTCTTGTGAGAGGCAGTTAAGGGGTATCTGAAACCATATGTCTTCTGAAAATTAGAAGCTTCAGGAACATCAGACTAGGAACTTGAGCCTTTCTCTATTTTTTTTTTTTTTTAACTGGGGATGGCACAAGAGCATTTCAGTTTGTATGACTGGTGTCAGTTTGTGACTCTTAAAAAGACTACATTTTGTCAGAAATGGGAAAAACTCAGAAGTGACTCTGACATTCATCTATAGACAAGGACACACACAGATGAAAACTTGAAGTCTGAAAATTTGGTCAGAAAAGGCTTAAAAGCTTTTACTGAGAACTCAGAGCTATAGACATTTCTCGTCTTGCAGCCTTCCCAGATTATAATTTATCATGGGTTGAGCGGTCTATTTATAGCTCCTCAAAAATGTTTCTAAAAGCAGCATTTCGCAAACTGCCAAAGGTTTGCAGATTTGTAATAAGGAGAGTTTCTCAGTGCACAGGATTGCCCACATCCAGACCTGCTCACTGACATTTCTACAAGCTGTGATTTCATAGTCCTTTCATGTCCCAGAATCCAGTGGGCAAATTTATCCCTAGCAGAGGCCCATTGAAGTCACACCAAAGATAAATTCAAGTCAATGAATTTTATTTTAGTGGTGTTCAAACTGTTTGCAGTGCTGTGCAGATAGATGGCTATAGGCTTTTTTGCAGTATCCAATTGTTTATGTTTTAGTGGACTAAAAAAAAATTACCTTTGAGCTCAATTTGTGCTAACTGGCTTAAATACACGCAGAACTGCAGTGTGGTTTTGACAACAATATTATCTGGACTTTTAGAAGCACTTTAAAAAGAAGAAAAGCACTCTAAACTCTCATGCATGGTATTTGTGGGTTCATATTTCCAAAGAGATTTTAATTGGATGCAATTACATGCCGGTGTGATGAGCTGTGGGTGGGAGAGCAGCGATGCAAGCACCTGGTGGCACAGGCAGTTCTCTTGTAAGCACTGCTAACTCTGCGTGTCAGTGTGCACCTGTAGGAGATACAAATTTTTATCAGTGAAAAGGCCAATTTCTCTCTCAAATGCTGCCCTGTTAGAAACAATTTTAATCTGTATTTAATTATTGTACTTTAGCTGTGTCTAGATTTGGATGGGGTTGAGGTGCCCGGGATGGTTTCTCTGCCAGTGGTGGCTGAGTCTTTTCATTTCATGCCAAGCTCTACCTGGGTTAAATGACTTATTTCTGGCTGGGGTCTAACCCTGGAGTCAGCGGCCTTGAGCCATGTCTGACAAGAATCCAATATTTTGTAACAAGGGTATTCTAAACTCCCTTACGTTCGATGGTCCCCTTTTAGCTGTTTTGGTTTTCAGCACAAATCAAAGATTGCTCTGAGGCTCCCGAGCATCTGAAGGCAGTTCAGGCACTGCTGTTCAGGCTGGCTCTGCCGGGTGCTGTATTTCTGCTCTGTTCTTTAGGATTTACAGCACTTTAAGGCAGCGTTTCCCCACGGAAGCACTGTGGCACTGCCTTATTTTAGGGGTGAATTAGAGTATTTCATGTATTTGCTGACATGGTGAAATGCAACAAACCTTCTCTCTCTAAGAGCCGGCAGCAGGAGGTGTTTGCATGGGTGAACTCGAGATCTCTCCCGTGTGGAGGCTGAAGAGGGATGTGAGTGTGTTTGGAAAGGGGAGAGAACATTAAGGGAGTCGTGATTTGCAAATGCAGGTGCACTGGGGCTGTGAAAGGCCAACTTCGGGAGCTTGCAAATGCTTCTCTTTCCTTGTGGTCCTTTTTAACTTGCATCAGCTTTCTCCAGACTCCTGACCCTTTTCCTAGAAAGCTTCAGCATCCTCCCACAGCCCCAGGTGTGCCCTGGCCTCTCCTTGCCTCTTCCCCAGTGCACTCACGTGGCCCTTGCAGTCCTTGTGAGCTGGTGCAGTCACCTGCTCACCCTTTTCCCATCCCTGATGCTGTGCCAGGTCACACTGTGCCCTCTCCTGTGTCCTCCTGTTCTGTCCTTTCTGCTGAAATGAAAGCACTTAAAGGCTTTAGAGCTTTACCAGGCCTCGATGCTGGTTACCAGCTCAAGTTTAGTTTATTTTTTTCAATCACACGATCCACATAGGAAAAAGAACATTTTGGAAGTCAGGTTGGTGTTTTTCGAGTGTCATTAAATTTCATACACTCTCCAGGCTAACATGTCAGATCTCTGCACGGAGTGAGGGGCCTTTCTGTGTCATTCATGGGCTTTGTAGACTCCTGCCTTTGATGGGATTGTAAGAGTGCAAAGATGCAGTAATGGGTGGGACTTTGTAAACAACAAGTTTATCCAAACTTTTCAAAGTTTGCAAAATGGCTAAACCCAATTGTTTTTTTGTAATACAACTAAAGTTGGCTTCAAAGAAGAATCACATTTTAGATTCTCAGGAAATGCAGCAAAGTTTGATGCTATGTGTGGCTTATAAAATCAAAAGTTTGAAAATAATAACCTGAATTTATAATGGAAAACCCTGCTCAGATTCTGGCTTGACAACTGGCTGATAGCTGTGTGTCCTCCAGGTTCCACAGAATCCAGTATACTTGTATTTTCTCTAACATTTGGGGTTCCAGCTTATCCCAGTATGTTTCACAGAGATAAACAATAACATTACAGAATTAAGTGACTTTGGAGATAAGTAACTTAAGCAAAGGACGAAAAGTTTTCTTAGCAATGACATTCAATAGTAGATGGAGGTACATGCATTTACCTATTAATTTTCCAAAAGGAAATGGGTTAGAAGTGGCAGTAACACAAAACAAAACTCTCTGAGCAGTGACAGATGAGGACAGCAAAGGCAGTTGTTCTTTCTGACCGGTGTTAATGCAGCCCCATCATAAAGCTCAGTGATTTCAGCCAGAGTAGAGTGCAGCCAGTGCCAGAAAGGTTGGGAGGTTTTATCTGAAGTGTTCCAAACAGAGAGTCCCTTGTTGCCTTCTCCAGTCAC
>VYZQ01029532.1:0-13785 GCA_013400655.1 Mystacornis crossleyi
AGCTCTTATGAGAAAAGGAAAAAGCTCATTTGAACTTTTATTTTGAAAAAATCATTTTTCATAGATGGTCTTAATAGAATCCTGCTGATCTGAGAGTTGTCTGACATTGTAACTGCCATGTGATTACAAGGAACTATGTGCTGCAGCATCGAGTTGACTTTCCTGTAGTAAGTACGCACTTAAACTGATTCACAGATTTTCAGTTTTCAGGAATTAGGTGATCTTCAAAAAAAATTATGTGTATATGAGGTGGTCGACCTTAAAATAGTGCCATTGACACTGTGTTGGGCATCTTTATCACTAGTCGGGGGGTTTCTGAATAGTTCACTGTTACCATTTATGTACCTTTTCTAACTATTAAAGAAAAATCCCTTGATATTTTATTAAAAAAAATAATTTAAAAAAAGCTATATTTTTTATATTCTATGAGGGGAAAGTTTTGATATTGAATTTGGCTAGCACTAAAATTACTCCAATCTTTTGACATTTAATAAACTTGTTTTCCACTCTTCTCAGGGCAGAATTATTGCAGTACTCACAGCATAATGATTGCACTATGGTGGTGGTGATTTCTTTTTCCTTCTCAACAATAAGTGAAAATCCATGGACCTGTCTTAATTAATTTGCTCTATTGCTAAGCATGACCCGAGCATTAAGCCATTTAAACGTGAGTTTAAATGGCGTTGCCCCTTTCCTTCTCCCTTCCACTAGGAAACATCTCTGAAAAGTATAGTATATTGACTTCTGTAAAACTGCCAAGTCTGCCCTTGTACTATACTTTTGCTCCTTTACATCTTTCCTGGTTTGCAAAATACTTGAGTTGCATCACGCTGTTATGCCTTTCTCCCCCTCCTCCACCTCCCATCCCCTTTCTCCCTCACTGAGTTTCATTACCTTCACGCCATACACTTGGTTTTAGGTTTGCTTTCTGCTTTCCAAAAGTCTGCAGTCTTCTTAACTTTTGATTCATCTTATGAAGTTGTGTTGTCAATGAAATTTCAAGTCCCCAGTATCTCTAGCTGTGATTGTTGACAGTGTGTCATGATCATTTCAAGGGGTATTCACACACTCTTTACTCTGGATCTTGCAAAAATGGATACAGTTATGATTTCCCATGGAAATTGAAATCTATTTAAGTAATTTAACTATATTAAACACTGTTTCACTGGTAAAGTGTCTCTGTTTTATTTTAGCTGCATCTGGCTGGTGGGATCGGATGTCAGTTGTGTAGGAGATGCTGCATATGCAAATAGAAACATCCAGGTCTTGTCTGGCACTGATGGATGCCCTGGTCCTTTGCTCTGCGCAGTTACGGAGTCCCACGGGCTTGGCTGCACGGCAAACATCCCCCGGCTCCCTCTTGCACACCCACTGCCCTTGGAATCAGTCTCAGGGCAGCTGACAAAATATACTGGCATAATTGAACAGGTTACACTTGTGCGTGTGTCCTATTAAAAAAAAGTTTGTTTTTTAAAAAGCACAGCACCTTTGCCGAAGAGTTCCCCAGGTACCTTGGTACTTGTCCTCTCAAGGACACTGGAAGGAGGCAGCACTGCTGCCAATGCAACATTCTCAATCTTTACAGGTAAAAGTAAACACTCCATTTATCAATTAACAGAAGCCTGAGGTAGAGCTGAGAAACAAAACCTTGCAGCTTCCAGCTGACTCTTTTTGTTGAGAAGACATTACACAGACAGCTAAAAACCGAATGCCCTACAATCTGTTATAGGTTAGGAGGGATTTTATGAGCGTACTGAGAACACAGCTGCAGAAACAAAAAAACCATGAAGTATTTAAGGTATCATTTACCAAAGTTGGTGGAGAACTATTTAATACTTTCTATGCTCTCCTAAATAATCATACAAACAGCAGTTTAGGGCATTGCCTGATGTAATTTTTTTAAAACTATCTGGAGAAGGGTATTCCCCAGGGAAGGGAAGGCAGGAGTCTCCAATGCTGTGCCCTCTCATTTCAATTACTGTACACAAACTGTAAGCATAGTTTTCCCCAAATGCATCTTTTTCCCACCCAGAAAGCATTTTGATGAATTTTAAGGTGTTTAGCCACTTCTCCCCAACACAGACCTGGCTACATCAAGTATCTGCCTGCACTTAATAAAACGATATATCTGAGATGCACTGAATTTCTTGTAGGTCTGTCCTGCACTGCAAGTATCCCTGGCCTGGCTGTTTATGTGTTACACAACCTCCACAGACACCAGTGCCCTGCCAAAAAGCATGCCCAGAGGCAAATATTTTCATTCCGTAAGCTTCCCAACTGCTCCTCAGGGCACCATCACTTCCAGACTGAAGTTCAGGAGTTGTCAGAGAGAGCAAATTGGGATGCTGCTGTGAAAAGAGCAGCTCAGATGTTTTATGCTGAAAAACTCAAGTTTCCATGCTCTTCAGCCCCTCTGTCCACGGCCTTTCAACTGAAGGAGCAAGTAGGCTCTGTGGACGTGGTGGGGAGGACTGAGAAAAGTGAATTTCAGGCCGTATGGGGGCCAGGAGCAGCAACATTTCCCTTCCATTTGAGCCAGGTAATTTCCTGTAAAAAGCAGAGTTATATATTTTAATTTCTGTCCCTGAGCATCTCTCAGTCCCCGTCTGCCCTGCGGGGCAGTGCAGGTGAGGTGGCTGCACGGCTGGGGCCAGCCCTGCCCCTGGCTCCCGCTGGGAAAGGGGTGGGGGTGCCCGCTGGGAGTTACGGCAGCAGGAGAGCCCAGCACGGACACGCTCGGAGGGGAGGCTGGGGCAGCACGGCACTGGCATTCCAGCACAAAGCTCCACGGGACACCAGCTCGAGCAAGCTTCCCTGTAAGCAGCTGGCCCCAGAGATCTTTTAACACACAAGTTCAGATGCAAATAACTATTGCCATCTACTGGGAACAGCATTATATACATACCTTGTTTAAGTCAGGCAAGCCTTTCGTCATTCCTTCCTGAATGCAAATACAGTGACACCTTAATAAATCTGCTACTGTGGGTGTTGGATGAACCCATCCCAACCTTCAGGAGGTCTTCTTTTATAAATACAGCATGAAATGGGCTCTGCTTCTTCTAAATCCCACAGAACAATTGAGCAACCACGAATGGCCTTCTGCAATTCACACTGAAGTAAAGCCCATGGATCAAGAGCACAATCAATGTTCCTGAGTTCACCTTCCTAAGTCCGGTAACTCACGTTCCTGCTAAAATCAGTAGGGAAGCCCCTGCTCTGAGTGTTTGTAGAAGCCAAAGGGAAATCCTGGGAATTTTCAATAAATTTTCACCTCCAACCCAGCCTGCTGTATCTTGGTTCTCATCTCACACCAAATGTCAGCAAGTTCTAATATCAGAGTCAAACTCAAACATGCTAAGAAGCCATGTTTTTAGCACCTAGTAATACCACATAATGAAGAACAGTCATGCTCATTAACTTTTCATTGTGAAATGGGATTTTTATCAGTGCTATAAAAACAAGTAAACAAAACCCCAACTGTTTTCTGTTACACTGACAGTTGCATTTGTTCATTATACCTGTTAATCAACAATTAGTTTAATGCCAGCTTAACTGGAATGGAATAATGGCTCCAGATGCTATGACAAAGGAAGTTTTCATTCCTTAAAAATGTATCTTTAGGATTAGCAGGAAGGGAAGGCACTTCAGAGAAAACATAACTGTCTGCCAATGTATAAACTGAAGAAACGATGCAACAGAAAATTCTGTACGTGCACAACAACCTGAGTTAAAAACTGAGCAGTACTTGAGGCATTCCTAGTAGCTTCCTTGCCTATCAGTGGAGGTGAAAAGACAGGTATAAGGATTCTTCTAGACACTATAAGCAAAATAAAACCTGGCTTTATACTTAAAACGTAATAGCTCTATCTTCTAATCTGATTTTAAATGGTAAAGGACTGCTCTTCACCTTTTCAGAGCAGTGGACTGAATGCTAATACAAGCAATTCTTGGTGCTAAGCAAAGGCTGTTTGCTGCTCATGTTCATAAATGTGTTCTTCTTCTCTGTCTCCAAGTGGGGAGGGAAGAGAATTAACTGCAAAACAACAACCCTGGAGCCTGCACACCTAGAGGTCTCCAAGGACTTCACCTCAGACAGCAGTTTGAGACACACCTCTTCAGTTCCCATTGCAGTTTCATTCTCTAATTCTTCTTGGTTGTATTATGCACAATTTTCTTAACTAATACCCCATCTATTTAAGAAGAGAATAAGATATCCAGTTCCTTTCTTCTTGGTTATAAAATCTGAGACTACATAACTTATTTAAAAACATAGTATTTTGGTATGAAATACCCAAGAAAATTTGCCTGGACCAACTTATACAGCACAGCAAAGCTCTGCCAATTCCCAAATCCAACAACACAAGAGCACGGCAACATCCCTGCCATTAAGGCTTGATTACAACTTGCAGATAAAAATTTACATCTATCTGTACATTATGAAACATCAGAAATAACTGTCATATAAAAATAAAACCCCAGTGTAAGTGATGGTGGTACTCTATGGTTGGCTGGGGTTTGCTGGTTGATTCTCCACCTTGAGGAGCATACGATGGTTCTCTCAAACACAAGTCTAGCTCACAGAGGTTTTGTCCCAGCACAAAAACACCCAACCCATAAAACCAGAAGAAATAACACAATCCCTGTATTTCTTGTTTACGCCAGTCAGACTGATTTATTATTTACCTGTCACCAGTTGTCTATCTCAGGTTTGAGCTAATTATTCATCCATTTCTGAAGGTAAGGAAGAACATATAAAAAGAAGAACAGTATTCCAACAAGTCATTCCATTTACTCACCAACCCGTTCTCTTTCAACCTTTCCAGAGTCCAAACACATGAAGCGTGCAAGAATCCTGGGTTAAGTGGCAGAACTTCTTGAATAATTACAAAAAATGAACGCTATCTACATAAATCAATTTCAAAGAATAATTAAAAGGAAATCATAAATGAAAACAATAAATGAACATTAAAGAACTCATAGCACAAGACAGAGCGCCACGGGTGAAGCCGGTCCCCGGAAACTGAGTTTCCGGGTTACATTTTAATTAAGAAAACATTCACACATATGTCAATGTGAAACAAAACATTCCAAACTTTAGTATCTTACATATTCCACATCAAGTTTGCTAATATGCAATAGCATTATTATTACTTATTTAGCCTATTCCCTACTGCCTCACAAAGGCAAAACCAATCTTGGAAGTGAAAAGCTTTTATGGTATGCAGAACATACTCTACACATCCCTCCATTAACATACAAATGTGTTTCCACATTATCACCAGATAATGTGATCATGTAATACCATCATATCATTCCACATCAAATTATCTCCATGAATGAATGAAGCTTTTTTATGCCACCATATTCTACATACATTTCACTGCCTGGATATGCTTCACTTTCCTCCTCTAGTCCCATATTCTTTTGTGTCCTTTTCAAGAAAATAAAAAAATAATTAAAAAAAAGGTTCAACCACCAAGTGTAAAATGTCCACAGGCATCTTACACTGATTTATTAAAAAAAAAAGAAAAAAAAGAAAAAAAAAACCCGTTCAGACAACTTCTTCTTTTGGAGAACAGCTTTACATTCCTGAGAGTAACTACTGGAACAAGACTTGGTCTCAGTGTTCCACGACTTGTCAGACATTGTAATCAGGGGACTTTCCCTGGGGTTGTCGCAGTCGGATTTGTAAGGTAGAAAAAGCTCCCACAGTCACATGGAAGAAGAGCTGCCACATGTTGCGCAGTTCATACAGGTACATGTTACAGAGGCAGATCAACCCAAAAGTCAGGAAGGATTTGGCATTCCTCCAGCCTGTGTAGTACACAAACAGGTAACACTGTCAGGAAATAAAAAAGAAATCAGGTTACCACATGGAAAATAACAACTTCCACTGAAGAAACACTATCTGGTCTCTGAAAAACTACAGACCAAACCAAGGAAAAGTTTGAATCAAACAGGTAAGAACAGTATCAATTCAGCAGTCAGGGAAGGGTGAAGAGTACCTGATATCAATACAAGGTTACATTTTGCTAGGCTTAAACCCTCTCTGAGAAGAATTCTCTCATAATAATTATTTACAAACTGCAATGAGTGCCCCATGACAAAACAAAGTGGAGGTTCCTGGCCATCTCTGGTCAAAATACACTCTGTTCTACTCAAGCAGTGGAGAAGGAATAAGAGCCACCAAGTCTTCTTCAGGAAAGCAGTGGGAAGGACAGGGGCAACACCAGGGCCCCTGAGAGCTCAGCACAAAGCAATCCCTCAGATACTTCCCAGTGTCCTGCCAGGGGTGATGCTGATCAGTGGCAGATGCAGAGGCCCACACCCACTGCCCTGCTCCAGCTGCTGCAACACTGATCACATTTGGAGAGAAACACAACCACTCTGCTGTAATTCTACCACATTTTAGGGTCTGTTCTGCACACTGTGGTGTAACACAGTCTGTCAGTACTGCCCAGTTTCCTACTCAGCCTTCTTCCTGTTGTAACTGGAAATCTGTTTGAGTCTCCTGCCTCAGTTTTTATCTCTAAAAGGACACAGCTTTTACCCAGATATTATTTTTATTTTTCTATTGTTTGAACTACTCCCTTAACTGCTAAAAATTAAAAAAATCCTTTGCCCCTCCCCTGGATTCAGGTAACTTCTGCTGAAGAAAGCTTTTTCTGAGCGTTAAGGTAGATAACAACAGTATTGAGGCTTACTTTCTATTCCAGATCTGTTCCCAGTGGATTTATAACCATGGTCACACAGATTTAACAGCATCCATCATCAGATTATCTAAGTGCCGTTTCTGTTCTTCCTGCGCATTTGCCAAGTTCTATCAGTCAAAAAAACTCTACTTAATTTTTTTTTTTCATTTTTCATGTTCCTCAAAAAAGGGCAACTGAACAATGTCATTTATTGAGGTTACTTTATATTCTATTTGAACTCTACCGCTTTGTTATAAAGCATGCATTTCCACTGCAAGTGTGCCTGAGAGAAGTAAAGCTACATGTAGCCTCTGGATATCTAAATATTGTCAGAGGCGAGGACTAGCACTATCAGTAAGACTTGTGAGTCCTTCTTCCAAAGCAAAGTAAACCAGAGATTAATAATCTGCACGTTTCAGAATATATACAGAATTGTTCTGAACCTGCTTGGCCATTTTGAGCAGAGTAAATGCAACCTACTTGTGCTGACAATTTCACAAATCATATCTAAAAGAGCAATTAGTTGGTACTGGTATCTCAGCAATAAGAATTCAAATAATTTCCTAGTGTTGTCGCTTCCACTGACAATGTATGAACAAGTGTGACTGCTTCCAAGATTAAAATAAGAGTCAGGATATGCTTCATCAAAATGATTAATAAAGGCTTGAAAAAACAAATACTACAGTAGTTTAAAAATGTTACTGTAACATGATGTCGCACGACTGAATTTTACTGAGGAACTGTTTTAAATTAATTCTGAAGCATATCTTTCATTGGCCTAGGTCTGAACTACTGGATTTGACCCTTCCAGAACAGATGAAAAGGCCAAAATGCTGCGGTTTTAATACCTTACTATAACAAGTGCTGTTATGAAACTCTTGGGGGGTTGTTTTTCTACTACTAAAAGGAAGTGTTATCATGGAAATTACTGAGCAGGCTTTTATGGAGACGGCTCCTCTGTGCTAATTCAGAGAAGATTTTGATTTTTGATTTTTGATTTTTTTTTAAATAAATGTTAAGAGATGACTGAAGGCTCAGCTCCTGTCCTGATGCTTTGCACTTCTGGTACAGCTGAGACAGTTGTTACTTTCTTCTTTATAAAAGACTAGAAACTATGAAGCAACACTAGACATGTCAGTGAGCGTAACACATCACATTCCAAGGAAGTCCTGTTCTTTTGCCTGCACACCTGGGTTATAAACATTTCTTGGAAACTAGAGACACACCGCTGTGTTGTTAATAACTGAATGAGACAATACAGCATGATGGATGCCAGGTGGGTGAATGACAGTGAAATGTGCTGTCATGCAACACAGGGAATATGTCCCGAGCTCTTAACTGTAGCGAAAGAACATCAGAACATGCCAGAGAACCAACATCCCTCTTAATTTTGAAAACTGACCAATCACATATTGCAGGAATGATACCAGAGGCTGGGAAACAAGAGTTTCAACAGATGTATTTTGAATATTAATAAAAAGCCCACATTCCGAGTTGCATGGATTCTTTCTTTCAGACACCTCTGTTCAAGGCAAACAGTAGAGGAAAGATAGACGTCCTCTCATCTCAATGCACAGACATGAATACTTTATAAAGAATAAGATTTACAGTTTGGGCAAGGAGGGAAAATGTGTATTTTTTACACAAAAAAAGAATGGAGGAGCTCCACCTTATTTGATATGGAACAGACTGTTGGCATGGAAAATTAACACCAATCTAAATTATTTAAGGCAGAAGTTGATGGAAAGTCAACAAGTGTTGAAGAACACAAGCTGCCCTGTGACATTGTGCTAGAGATAAATTGTAGAGAATGAAGACTACAGACAACCTGGAAAAAAGACTGACAGAAAGGCATTTTTTTATTTTATTATCTGACACTGACACACAGAAACATGTAAAAACTGCATACTCCAAAGTCCAATATTAAAAGTCAATATAATAACAGCAACTGAGCAGGAGAGACATAGGTTAATGTAACAGCAGTGTCACTGAATGACAGATGCCAATGGGCACCACAATACCTTGCTATAAATTATAGAGGAAAGTCAAATTCAGATGCAGAAATGGAAAACTGACAGACATGAAAACCAAGGGGAAGTGTCAGGCAGGAGAAGGAAAACATAGTGAAAAGCGGCCACAAGCTTTGAAAAGGAAGGAGATGCACGTTAAGGTACAAAGTGAGGAAAATTCCAGGGTATAGTGCTTAGGTGTTACTGCATTACTTCAAATCTGCCCAAAGGGAAGAGGCAGTAAGCTGTTCATTCAGATGGTTAAGTCTACTTGAACTATGAAACTATTACTTCAAGGAAATAATATAACCTCCACTGCTCGTGACTTTAGAGATAATTGTCTTAAATAAATATCTTAATCATCCAACTGGAGAAAAAATGCTGGCAAACAGAAGCTCTTTGTATCAATCTACTATCACATGATAGTTTATGATTAATGAAATAAAAGAGCAGAAATTATTTTTTATAATCACCCTATTCAAGTATCTGTGACATTTAAAAAAACATGACAACACTTATGCATGACTGGGTAATGTTTCTAAACTTTAGTGAATTATGCAAACAGAAGAACATACCTGGTACAAACAGGCTGCCGTTCCAAGAAAAAATGCAATAACATAGCTGAAATCTTCACCTTCATTCTACAAGAATAAAACAAAAAGACATGTTTTACAATGTTTAAGTAAAATACCAGGCATTTACAGTATGAAAATTATGAATTACTGCATGCTAAAATAGTTCCACATAGAGATTTATAATAACTCCTTTATCACACTATACCGAAAGTAAGGACTAATCAGTGCTTACTTATATGTCTGTGAAAAAATCATCATGATCTGGAGTCTGACCAAAATGTTTATTCACAACAAAAAATTCTTGCCAAGATTTTCAAAAGCTTTAAGGAAGTCCAGCTCTAACACTGGATACTTACATTCTCCAGATGCCTTTGAAAATTCAAGTCTAAACACTGGTAACTACCTTTAATAGCAACTTTGTAGAATTGTGCCTTCCTAAAGCTTCACAAAATGGAAACGAGGTAACAGGAAAGGACGCAAACTGGCCACTAGGGTGGGGTAAAACTCTACACAGAGAATAACGAAGGCAGCTCTGCGCTCATGCAGCAAGAGCAAACAGCAGCACAGGAATTTATCAGAGAGACTTGGAAAATAAGGTTTTCTTGAAGGAAAGATGGAAAAATTCACTTGAAGTGACAGATTTTTCTACTACGTGTTTAGAAAACAAAAAAAATCCTTTAATTTATTCAAACAGATTGTTATAGTTCCTACAGAGAGCTGAGCAGAGTAAATTTATGTGCTCAGTGACTATTCTAACTGCATTTCTAACAAACATCTGCAACCACCAAAAACTTTCATAGGAAAACAATGGGTACTCATGCAAATATTCTCCCTTGAGAGCAAACCACCTTGAGAGTGTGGTGGTCCATTCACAAGTACAACTTGTGTCTAGTGAGAGTATGTTCAGTGTGAAGCATTTCCATCTCCAGTGCTGACTAGGAAAAACTTTGCATGTCCGCACATAAAAATTACATTCACAGTGCAGTAACTTCTAGCCAGTAAGCCTCTGCCCCAGTGCCACTGCATATCTGGTGGAGTACAGTTACGGATTGTAACAGACTTTTACTAACACCCAAATAAAAACACTGATTATAAAGCAAACAGTAATTCAGAGAGATGCTTTTGAATGACTTCTCAGAACATGTTCCATTAACTGTGTTTCGGATTACTTCTCCCTAAACCTTGTGGATTTTTCCATAATAAAGTAAATAAGAGAAATTTTAATGGATTTTTAGCGTCCCTCATTTATCAGAAATGATCTTCCATCTGTACTGCAATCTATTACCTCCAAATGCAATAACATAGAGAATAAAATTAACTGGATGTCCTGTCATCACTTAAATCAACTAATCTAACACTGGCATTCCTTTTAAAAAAATCAGCTGCAGAAAAGTAACAAAATAAGTTTTAGCAACATCACACTAGCTGACAGAAACCTGTTCGGTACTATTTGTAATACAGCATACTTTAAACTCATTCCTATTTATAAACTGACAGAATTGTGCATAACACAGAAAAACCTAATTAGGGATAAAGTAGAGATGTAGGTTCACTTGGTGTTTCTTTAAAAAACAAACTAAAGACAACTCAAAAAGAAGGAGCTAGCACGGAACACTTTCATTAACCTTCTTCTTCTATCCACTAGTCTTCACAAACTGCTGAGAACTCAACAGTACTGCTTATTAAATACTTACATATATCAATACTGTGTAAGACAACTGGAATACAGGTATTCTCCTTTACCTTATTTCCCTAAAAAAAAATCCATTAGGTATCAAAAATATTGCAGTTGGCTGGTGAAAGGCCTAGAGACCAATGCTTACAAGGAGCAGCTGAGGAAACTGGGGCTGTTTAGCCTGGAGAAGAGGAGGTTCAGGAGACAACTTACTGCTCTCTGCAACTACCTGAAAGGAGGTTGTAGCAATGTGGGGGTTGGGCTCTTCTCCCAGGTAACATCGGTTAAGACGGGAGGAAATGGCCTCACATTGCACCAGGAAAAAAATTCCTTCACTGAAAGGGCTGTCAAGCTGCCCAGGGAAGAGGTTGAGTCACCATCCCTGAAGGAATTTAAAAGCCTTGTAAGATGTGGCACTTTGGAATGTGGTTTAGTGAACTTGGCAGTGCTGGGTTATGGTTGGACTCAGGTCTTATCCAGCCTAAATGACTCTATAAAGTCCAGATATGTTTGAATAAAAAGACTATCTATCATCCAACCAAGAGGATTACAATTTTCTTTCAGAAAACTTTCATGGAGCTTTTAGTTTCTATGTCTATCACCACAGTAACAGCCACTAAATGATAAGGAAGCCTTTTTTTTTTTTTTTTTTTTGTGTCAACACACATGAACTTAATGTGCATGCCTGCAAGTACTACCAGCATATTCACCTGAACTGCTTAAAAGCATAAACCACTATTAGTGACACTGTAGCACTTGTGAGAATACAACCAGCACAAGAAATGGAAAAGAAAGAACCTGAAAGACTACAGGGAGAATCATAGTAGAGATTTTATAGAAGAAAAAATGGGTTTGGGGGATGTTGTTTGAGGAAGTGAGGGGAGTTTAGAAGTCACATTTAGAAATCACTTGACAATTTTCCGACACTAATCTTTTCAGCACACAATGAGAAATAAGGTTTATTAAATACAAACAAAAAACTAAAAAAGTTCTCTAAAAAACGATTTTACAAAACTTGCTTAAAGATCCCTGCTCTGTGGACTTTTAAAAAAAACTGCCCAGATTTCCAAAGCATTCATTTCACTCGAGTGCTTTTAAATAGCATCTATAGAAATTAAACGCCTCATATTCTGGCATAAATTTAGAAAACAGAACATTATGTTCACATCCTCACTGCTACCAAGGTACCAGGGAAGGAGCTGGCCACCCACCTTCCACTGCTGTTGGAACTCACAGCCTCGATGAATGAGGCAGCACACTCGAGGAGGATGCACAGATCACAAACAACACAGGTTTCGTAACAGAGGCCTGACCTCACAAACAGTACTTCTGAAATAAAACTGGCACGACTAAGCTCATATAGCATCTTCTAAAATGATAGTTGTGATTGCCATGATGCATAACTTTTAAATTCATAAACATGTACAATACCTGGAGAAGGCTTTCTATGGCATGGAAGCCACGGATTAAATTCAAAGCTCCACATAACAGACTAAGTACAAATGAGACAATCCCTGGCAGAGTCACAGGTTCCAGACGCTGATGAGGAGCTGCAAAGCAAATCAAAAAAATATATCAAAGGTAAAAGCAATGCCTTCCGAAATTCAGTAAAATAATAATCTCATTTTTCAGTGGCTTATAGCTCAAGGGATCGCTGAAGCAAACCACAAAATGTCAGGTTTTTTTCTAAAAAGACAAAACACTGTAAATCTTTCAGCACAAGGTTTAGCAAAAAGTAAACTTCCCTCCAGTTCACATATATAATTGTCATGTTATATTTAGTCTTCATCTCAATATGTTTCATTTATTCAGTATGGTACTGACGGCTGCTCAAACAGGCCAGGAAATCAAAAGTAGAAGATGCACTTGCTAGTGAAATCTCTCCATAATTAGTAACCAGCTAATAAGTCACGTCATTCAGAGCTTCTCTCAAAACCTCCTCTCTTTTTTAACACTAATGCATTAGAGAGATGTTGAGATAGATTTCGCTTGTTTGCTGAACGGAACACTGAGGCAAAGCTATCACAGTCCCCTTCCTTATAAAATACAATCAGTGCTACCAAAGGCACACATAAAGAAACAGCTCTGAAACTCAGCTGGGATGTATGTTACAATATTATATGGACCTTCCAGATTGTGCTTAGCCTCTTACAAGTAAAACACATTAAAATTAAAACACCTTCTTCCCATGCACACCCACTCTTTCAAGCTTATCTAGGGTCACAAATATGTAACAGTTATGTATGTTCCTCATTACTGTCCCTTTCCATAATGAATAAGAGAAAGCAAATGTGAAAAAACAATGCAAAACTCTTAACAGTCTGGGCAACATTGGGAAAACAATGGGACTACTGAGCTGTACTCAAATCATTCTGTTCAAACCAACCAAGTGTAAAGATGTGAACAATGAGGTTAATGAACTGTAACATTAATAGAAAGAGGAGTGTCAATCCCAGTTGTTTGTATTGCACAGATCCAAGAAAAAGGGTTTTCAAACAGTTTATGAAGTTATGGAACTTAAAAAAAACCCAACAAAAGCTATTTCACATTGATAAGCAGGCAGGCCTGTCTAATTATGACTGTACGATAACACAAATAAAATACAGGATGAGTTCAGTTAATTCATTTGTGCTGAATTTAATAGTGTATAATCAGTTGGGGTTTTTTTAAACAAAGGCATAACCCACGTTTAACTTTGAGAGCTCACTGCTTTTCTAACTGTAGGGCACGTTACTCCCAGCAATCACTCAGTTAGGGTTAGATATGCTAGATATGCTATTTGCATACCAAACCACTCTTTCTCAATGACTACCAACTGGTTGTTTTGTTTTCGC